>JASSUY010016721.1:0-36950 GCA_032466535.1 Forpus xanthops | reverse complement strand
ACATAGCCTTGGGTGGCATGGTTTAGTGTGAGGTGTCCCTGCCCATAGCAGGGGGGTTGGAACTAGATGATCTTAAGATCCTTTGCAACCCTAACTATTCTATGATTCTATGAACTAAATCTTCAGAAAACAAACAAATAGACTTTGTTATAAAATGCATGCCTGTAATTCAGATCATTGTCCACAGAAATTGAAAAGGGGTACAGAAAGGCAGGCACCTTCTCCAGCCAAACACCGAACTCATAATGAAAAAGGCAATTAACCATGGATTTAGTTTTCAAGAATATTCAATCAGAAGATTAAACTACTTCGTGATAATAAGATGCTGCTAAAAATCCACATCTGCTTTATATCCATATGTTCAAGTGATTTAATAAGTCAATAGGATTTCTAAACAAAACCTACAAGTACTTGTATATAATCAACAAATATGCCTATGCATGTATGTTTTTTTGCCTTTTAAACAGATCTGTATTTTTCTGTGTATAAATTCATTATGAATGATAGCCCTCTCAAAAAAATCTTTGTAAGAGCAATAATCATAGTTTTGACTCCACTGTATCAATTCCAAACTCTCCGTTTGCTTTTAAGAGTTCCATCTCCCCTTCAAGAAAATATATACATCTATATTTATAAGTGTGTATATATATATATTCTCAGATAAATATAAAGATAAGCCTAATAAATGTACAGGTTCTGATATAAGAGCCTATGACCAGAGCTTCCATTACTGTCACAGAACTGTTATCACTTCTGAAAAGGACAGTCCATCGCATACGTCAACTAACTTCTATAAACTACATTGCAGCATTGTAAGGAACTACCCACAGATCATCTGTCTTCTCATAATGTTTTTCATAGTGCTAAAAAGACATGCTAGAGAAACCATCTCGTACTTTACATTTAAGTAATCCTTTTAATTATGAAAAAACTACATGTTTGTTCCAACAGAAGCAAACATCTGAGATAAAGATCCATTTTCGGATGGTTTTGGGTGGAAGAGAGTAGCAGAATTTGCTTAGCTTTACTGTAGACATTGAGATTAGAAGGGAAAAGGACTTCTTAAGTAATGTAAAGCAAGAAAAACACACCTTTGAGAGTTTAGCACATTATGGACAACCATGTTACACACATAGCACACACTTTGTAAAGATCTATATTGCAAATGTGCAGTTAAAACCTCTCCTGAGCAGATTGCAAATCCTTAAAAATTTGGCACAAACTGAAGTCACTTTGAACGTTCTGTGATGGCTTGCACATGGAAGGTTTTGCAAAGAAGTTGCACAGCACATCACGCCCAGGATGTAAAAACTTGGGGCAGGGACCCAAAAGGGTTAGATCACTGCTGGATCGGGCTGGGTATTGGTCAGCAGGTGGTGAGTGGCTGTGTTCTCTTCCCTTGCTATTTCGCTTGCCATTATTATTGCTGGTGGTAGCAGTGGTGGTTTGTGTTGTGCCTTGATTGCTGGACTGTTCTTATCTCAACCCATGGGAGTTACATTCTTTCTAGTCTCCTCCCCATTCCTCCAGGGGAGGGGGGGAGGGGAGGAAGTGGGAGGAGTGAGAGAGTGGCTGCATGAGTTATGGCTGGGCTTAAACCACGACAAAAGCCAATACCTGTTCCAGCAGAAACGTTGAAGCTGCTCTAAGTTTCTAGCTCTGGAAACTCAAATTCATAGAGTTTCTGACTTGTGGCCTTGAATTTGCATTTTCCATAATTTGACACCAACGAACACTTCTAATGCAATAAAACAGACATCTGAAAAAAACTAATAGAATCTACAGAGGATGATAATGAGCTACAGGCTTTCTACTGGAAGATTTGACTTGCATTCCCATGCCATATATTGACTTACCACCTATTTATATAATTTCTCTTTGTAACAAACGGAAGACTTTTATTTGTACTGTGTTACTAATGGAAATTTATGTCCTGGATTTTTTACATCTGTTGTTAAACAGCTTAAAAACTGAAACAAATAAGATTTATTTTCAATCTGTTATCATTTACCCCTTCATTTTGTCTCGGATATATAGTACAGAAAACCACGTTATTGATTCTGATCTGTGAGAGCATGTAGAGTTTTCTACCAATGCATCTAATCTCTTTAATTAGTCTAAACTCCAAAAAGTTTCTCTCACTTCTCTCAGTGTCATGTCATTTTTGAAAGACTAATTATAAAAATAGGTAATTAATTAACTTTCACTCAAATTATAAAATGGTAAGTATTTCTGTTTTCTTTTCAAAGAATTGTTGCTTTCAGCAAGAAGTGCTCATAAGATATATATATTTGGTAGGGTTCCATACTTGAGAAAAATGTTAGCAATATACAATTATGCGCTTCTGCCATCCTACTTAAGTTAATGATAGCAATTACATAATTTAAAGCATACGTAGACCCATTGGTTTAGCATTCTCCTTGATCCCAAGAACAGAGGATATAAAAACTCAGTAAACAGCACTGTTGGAAAGAGAAGTACTAGGAGGCCCTGAAGCAGCACTCAGCCAGGCCTGTGAAGACTCATCATGGAATTACCAACATTTCCCCCCCAGCTCTTGTGGTACTTCTTAAAGGAAGACATATCCATTGGCCTTCAGATTTTGCAGCTATGGACATAAAGACACAATGAGCTATCCTCACCTGACACAGTCACCTCCCTAAGTAAGGAGCACCATGTAGGCTGTGCAGAACACAGGAGGATGATCTTCATGCGTGAGCAGGACCCACACACAGCACTTGTGTAACAGCTCAGCCTGTAGTGCAAAGGGATGGTGCAGTCCACTGATTTTACTTGTGACGTATCATTTGAGTGAAATGAAGAAATATGACCAGTAGTGAAAAGCTAGCAAGTGAATATTAATGTCTTGAAAACCTATGTTTTGCAGACATTTATAAGCTACAACATCTGAGAGGACAGAGAACCAAGAAATGATTTCCAGTTCTTACTGGTGCCTGCTTATTTGAGAATCCATAGCAAATTCAGATGCTGTCTACTCTTACATTTTGGTTTCCTAATCTCAAATTTTGATATTAAGAATCAAAGTAATATTAATTCAGGGAGGCATTTCAAGGTTTACCTGAGAATACATTCTAAGAGAAGGTAGTAACTAGAACAGAATGTAAAAGTTTCAAGTACTAACATAAGAAAGACAAACATCAAGATATTGAAAGCAGCAGCATTTAACCAATCTCAGTGACAGAAAGCACTAATCTTTAATGAAAAAATAGCAGGGAGAAAAGGCTTGGGCACATACTAGTCATTACAATTACATTTAGAGTCTCTCAGCCTCTAGCTATCATGAAGACCAAGGAAGAACAGAGCAGATTTATTGCTATGCCATTGCAGAGGCTAATCGCTAATTCTAACTGGTAGTTTGAAATGTTTTGGATGGATGATTTTCTCCTATTACCAGATATGAAGTCATCAGCCCCTGCAAAGAAGACAAACACACAGTGGCAGATATGATACTCCTGATCAATTACCAGGCAGCAAGAATATCTAGCTCAGCTGCTCATAAGTTCAGCTATTCATCAACAGGTGGGACTTAGAGCATATTAGGATTTCAACTAATCACCATCCTTACATACTACATTGAAAAGTTCATTAAGAAAAACCCAACAAAATAACTAAAAAGCTTCAAGAAAGCTCACGATAAATTTTGAAAAATATATTCCTGTTGGGTAGAATCTGATTTCACACAGAACAGAAACTGGCAGAGATACCAAACATGGGCCTAACCAAAAGCCAGCTCAAATTCACTGTCATGATTTAAGCCTAGGCAGTAACTCAGAGCCATGAAGCTGGCCTGCTTACTCCCCTTTATTACCCCCCTGCTCCCAGCAGGATGGGGAGGAGAATCAAAAGAATGTAAATCTCACAGGTTGAGATAAGAACATTCGGATAACTAAAGTATAATACAAACCTACGATTATATAATAATGCTACTACCATTAATAATAACAACAAGGGGAGACACTATTAAACTAAAAAGAGAAGGGGTTAAAAAAACCCCAACCAATAAACACAAGTGATGCACATTCACAACTGTTCACTACCCTCAAATTGATACTCAGCTCAACCTATCTAAGCCTTCTGGGTGACTCCTCCCAGTTCATGTACCGGACACAATGTGCTATGGTAAGGAATATCCCTTTGTCTAGTTTGGGTCAAGTGTCCTGTCTCTGCTTCCTCTCGGCTTTTTGTGCCCCTTCTCACTGGCAGATCATGAGAGACTAAGAGGTCCCTTATCAGGCTAAGTGCTATTGAACAGCAACTAAAACACAGGTGTGTTGCCAGCACTGTTTTCAGACTAAAGCTAAAACACAGCACTGTACCAGCTACTAAGAAGTTTACAGCTGAATCCAGGATATTCATACAGTGAAGAGCTATTGAATCAGTTTGTCATTCCCTTTAATGCTTGTGAAATTAATGTTCAACACTTTAAAAAATAAGGTGCTGTATTCTAAATTATTACAAAAATGAGTTCAGAAGTCTACCTGAAGCATCCAGGAAAGAGGCCAGAGATCCAGCACAGTGAAATCAATTTCCCTTCCAAGTCACCTAGTCCAAAGAGCAACAGCCTAGGCCCATAACACCTTGCAGCTACTATGCCCAAGATGAATTTGAGGATGAGTGCCTTAGCTCATTGCCTCTTCATTCCCACTACACCCTTGGCCTTCTTCAGAACTTGCCAGTCATAACCACAGTTGTGCAAACCAGTCGTAATTACATTTGCACATGAACCACCAAACAGGAATCAGTTTATTAATTCTGTCAGTCTACTTCAGTAAGAACTGGAAAACCTACAAAGGAAGGTTTGTCTTCATATAAGGCACCTAGTTGTCAGGGGTTTCTTTTTCAGTATCTTACAGCTTGATGTAGAATACGATCAAGTTCCCAGGCTCCATAAGCCCATGTATGCATTATCTCATACCCCCACAATGCATAAGTGACTGCCTAGTTTCAGATTACTGCCAATTAAAACACAAATGGTAGGAGAGATCTAGCAGGAAGACCACACTTTGCCAAGGTAGGACACATTGCATTCTATTTAAAATGACTGCAGATACACTTACATTGAGAAAAAGAAAACTGTGAGGTCCAGATTTAAAGAAAAAGAATCAATCATCTTTCTACTCCAGGGACAGAAGGGTCTAAAAGGAAAGCGGCACAGCTGAAGACAACTTTCATTGCAGCCAGCACAGGATTACAGGCAGAGAAAAAGAGAAAACCAGCAGGAGAAAGAGGCCAGAGTGAGGAATAAGTATTTTAAACCCTTGAAAACAAGAAATGCAATTATTTATCACTAAGAATAATAATTAAAAGAATAATAGTTAAAAATAATATTTTTTAATAATAATAAAAAAAAGCCTTTGCTTTTCTGCACAGATACTGAACTTATATATAAAGTCTAATTTTGATCCAAATAATTTCTAAATTAATTAGGGTTTATGCATGGAAAGCCCCTTCTTTCACACTCTTTTTAGTATGTCCTTATTTAGCTTAATTTGACTTCAAGCCCTAGAGCTAATTTATATTTTGTAGTAAGAATAGATGCTTTACTTTTCTGGGTGAACTACATACTTCTGTGCACAGGTTTGTTTCCTATGCAGGGGAAATGAAAAATGTTTTTCCACTACTTTTCTTCTGCATTTTTATGACACTACCTGAAAGCCATACAGTTAGGTGTTAACCTACATTAATATACTTTTACTTTATTCACCAGACATTAAAAAAAAGGCAGCAGATATTAACAATGCTAACAGATGTATTATTGAATCTTGAACATAGTTTAGATCTATTTCAGGTTTTGTTTCTACAGAGGATTTTAGTTTTCAGGAAAACTATCAAAGTTATAAGAACACAAAACACACAATATGTCTAAATGTGACAAGGAGTCAACTGCTAAAATCCATACATAGCCAATTAACTATATGACACACAAATGATTACAGATGTTTAAAAAAATGTAACCTTTTTACCCAGTTCATGTTTAGAATTAACACTGACAAAATTCCCACTTCAAGCACCACCCGCTTTGAAAAAGCCTCCCCAAATGGTGAGCACAGCTACAGCATGTGTATGTTTACATTATTTAATTAAGCAATACATTGTGGCTGAAATTGTGAGAATAATCAAATCATCAATGTCTCAGGAGTGTTGTGTGACATGCTGGGAATGCTTCCCATCACAGGCTTCACCCAAGAGTGCTACATTTCATCCCCAAGGAAAGTACTGCAGCAATAATCCTGGCCTCACCACACTAATATTCAACAGCTACAAATTGTATATCCTTATCTTTCATGTATCTTTATCTTGTTTCGTGGTTTTGTCGGTTTTGCTTCCCCCCCAAGAGCCACCACATGGTTACAGACTGTAGGTGGATTTAGAGGCAGAAAGGTCATCTGGGCCAGCCTCCTGCTTCAAGCGGGAGTAATCAAACTTTTTCTGGGACTCTCATGTCAGAGGGCACATATTCCAGCAAGTGGCTGTCTCATTGGGGAACACAGCAGGCTTCTCATTTCTCTGCCAACAGTATTTCAGTGACTGACATATTTTCTCCACCTCTCAAAAAAAAATGCAGGGTGGGATAAAGTGGTGCTAATAGGAAGTCCCACATCTAACATGGGGATGTGACAGGGCAGATGGAGAAAAAAATAAAGCAGAATCCCATTCTGTTTCATCCTGCTCCAGGGAGAATAGAGGAGGAAGACAGCAGCCACATGAATGAGCAAGAGCGAGCAGACACCAGAAGGCTGCGTGAGGAAACTGGTTCCAGCTCCTCAATTCCACGTCATCCAGAATGCAAATATCCTTCCACGTAGCACTGCTCAGCTTTCCTGTTCTTTGCCACATCTTAGAGCTTCTCTGCGTATGATGCCACTGGGTGGTGTACAGCACATATACCTACATACATCTCAAAAAGGTGCTGACTTCAGGAGGGTGAACTCCATAAGGCTGGGAGAGAGTACCTTTCCTGATTAATAAAAACCATAGAGATGCACTGACAACATGGGCCTCTCCTCCCACCAGCTGTTTTGCCCTCTTGAGTGGCTCATCTCTTTTTTATACTGCACGGAGAACAGCAGAATTTAGCCTAATAACCCATAATCATTTACTATCCTTACAAAGACAGAAAATAGATTTCCCACATTTATCATTCTAGCCTTGATACAGGCCCAGGTTTTTTTCATTTGCAAAACTAAGCATTGTCTGGTGTAATAGAAATGAGATTCATAATACTACTTGTAATGAACAGTTTGAGCAGGAAAAAATTCCTTAATTTGGCAATAAATTATCTGCAAGAATCATTTTCTTGCCTCACACCACAGCACTGCCATTTAAGAGAAACTTCTGAAAGAGAATATTCTTGTAAGATCAGTTCCTCCTTGGAAAACAGAAGTCTCAGCTTCCCAGTGACATTTGACCTTTTATAAATGTTTCAGTATTTCTACTGATCACATGAGTAGTGGTCAGTTATTTTATACAAAAGCTTTACTGAGATGGCACTGCTTCTTGCATGTTACACACAACCATCAATAAAAGGTTCTTAAAAGTTTCCTGTTTCTTTCTTCTAAAAATCACCTTTTTGTGCAGTGTGCATTTGATCCAGGCATTTGATAATGATACCCTCCCAAATGTTGAATTCCTAAAATGCAGTCAGCTTTGTCTCTCTCTCTCATTCTCCACACAATCTGAACTATAAATGATTTTCATTGTAAGTTGTCAAGTCTTCATACAGAAGACGTAATAAAAAAGTAAAGAGAAAATACTGGAAAGAAACCCTTTGAGTGAAAAAGACCACAATTTTTTTTTTTTTTTAGAACAGGATGATTCTGAATCTAATATGCTGCTGCCATCAGCACCTATGCTTATCTCAAGGGTGCTATTTGCATTCTTAATTAAGCTCATTTAATAAAGAAAGGCAGAAAAATATCCTCCCAATAATAAAAAGGAAATGACGGCCCAAATCAACAGTAAGTCTAGTTACTCTTAAAATAATATTTTCAGACCTTTCAAAGTGTTTTATGATAAATAGATGTTATATTGAAATGTTTCAAAAAAAAAAAAAAAAAAGATCACTCTTGAGTATCCTTTCATGGTGTCCTTCAGAACATTCTATTAGTGTTTACCTGATGTAATTTTTTAATGTACCATCTCTAGTGTACTTAAGCTGAGGGAGGCTGTGCAAATCCTGAGGCACTCTCATTGATTTGAACATGTAGAGTCAGCCCACTCTCCCTTCCCCAGGCAACAAGCTACTTCCAGTTACTCTTACATGGCACTCCAGCAAGAAACCCCCAAAGAGAAGCCATAGTAATGTGATGAAAAATAAAGATTTAAGAGTTCCATAGCTTACCCATCTGGTGATACCATTTTTTGACCCCTTTTTGTCTTAGAGAAAAAGCCCTCTATTGGTAGGAGAGAGGAGGGAACAGCTTGCTCTTTTTCACAAGTTTGTGTTGATCTTTCTTGTGTTTGAAAAAAGTACCAGATGTGGACATGGGAATTGCCCATGGGAATCTACCAGCAAACTGGCTAGCAGGCAGAACACAGCATCTTAGAGCCATTGCTTGCTAGAGTCCTCTCATACTATGTTTTTGTTTGCTGCCCTGGGCCTATTTCTAAATAGTTTTCTATGGTGATACTTCGGCTGACCTTAATCGTAGAATGTTTTGGATTGGAAAAGACCTTAAGATCATACAGTTCCGATCCCCGTGCCATAGGCAGTGACTCCTCACACTAGGCCACGTCACTCAAGGCTCTGTCCAACCTGGCCTTGAACACTGCCAGGGATAGAGCATTTACCACTTCATTGGGCCCACCTTTGCCCTCCCTAACCTTCTTTTAGGTATGTCCTGTGCATTTTTATGCCTGTTGCTCCTATTCACCACTCTATCCCCTGACATGCTCTTCATGATCCTCCATTTTACTCTATTTCTGCTGTTTTAAATCAGACTCCACTCTACAGATTAATAGACAAAATCTAACTCCTACAGAGTTTAGCAGCCACTGGCATCTGCCTGTATTTTTTAACTCTATAGCTCATTTGAGACTATGTTTGGATGAGAAAGCTATGAAAAGCAAATCATGCAGGGAAGACTTGTGCTGTTTTTCTAACTGTCAAGCTTATCACAGACCAAGAAAAGGAAGGCAAATCCAAACAAAAGTAATTAAATTGTGCCAGGCTATTTCTAAGTCACTGTCTTGCATTGCTTGCATGTAGCTTCCTTTTCTTTCATTACTTTGTTACATTTCCAAATTTTGTTTTTCTGCTGTGAAAGCAAACCTGGAGTTTCTATTTTACATGAGGATTTAGGAAGGGCAGTTAGAGTGACACTGAGGCCATCAAGTTTCTGTAAAATTAACTTGAGAAAACTGATGTTGTTCTATGCATACTTTTTTGTCAATTAAATGTAATTAAGCACATAACTGATACCTCATAAATGCAATCTGGCATCAGAATCACTCAGATTTCATTTTTCTGTGAATAGAGAAACACCTAAGAAGAAAGAATGTAGAATGCATTTTGTTGCTATTAGGGAACCACTGCTCTCAAAATGTGTTCCATTTGATATTCTTTGTGTAGTTAGGTTTTTAATTCATTTAATACAGGGTAGGCAAGTAAAGTAGGATCAGGCCCCAAACACAAAAGTGTGAGAAACTGTATTTGTAAAGATCACTTTAATTAGACCAACTGGCATTGCATCCAGACCCATAACAGGCAATATGGTTTTATCACCAAGAGCTACAAAAGACTAGACCAATTCTCTGGCTGACCTACCCTTTACACTTCAGGAAAGCAACGCAAGAAGTCATTATGTTTTTAAATACCTACGAGAATAATAAGCATCACACTAGGATAAAACACAAAATAGACAAGCTGTTCTGAAGCTTGACATAAATAGTTTTACTGTTGCATTTAAGCAGCTAGCATTTCCAAGCTACTGAGGAGCGTACTGCCACCCATCTGCTCCCTACACTCTGGGTATCGCACAGGGTTCTCATGCACGTGTGGTGTCTGGCAGTCACTACAGGTAACAAAAGTGCACAGCCACACTAGAAAATAGGAAAAATCCTTTGACTAATGGAAAAACCCAATAAAAAATTTAATCCTCAAGCTGTTCAAAGGTTATCGCAGTCATCATTTTGCAGAGGACTTTACTGGCTAAAAGTTACTCATTTAAGGTAGATCTATAAAATTAAAATAATATCTGCATATAGCTTGTTTGCTAACTTATAGCCTGAAGTTATTGAATAAGATATTGAAAAAATGTTTGTAATGAAACTGTAAATCGAGCTTTAACTCAAGTTTTGGAAATTCAGTAGAAATTAAACAATAAGGAGTCTGTATTTTTATAGTGTTTCTTTCTTTCAAGCTATAATATACCACACCTGTTTGAATTTCTTCCTAATCCTGTATAAAAGCTGAGCTGTTAACAGTTTATTGTTGTGTAAAGTGTATTATCAAAATACACACTTGTTTTTTTCTTTGCCTATTAAGTCTGGTCTACAGATGCCAACTTTTACATTATTTATATGTAGGTTAATATGCATAGGCTATAACATATCTCACACAGCTCAATATAAATAAATGAATGCTACCTTAAGGATCAGAAGTATACACCGTCACTCAAAATGTAATGCAAGTGTGACTTGGAAATGAGGTTTCAGATCATTACTGTCTACCAAGTACAGAATGAGGAGGAGTTCTGGTTACAAGGAACACTAGATCAGACAGAAAAAGGATGAGATAAAGTTCCAGTATTATCTTTACCATATTCTAGATTCAAACCTAAAAAAAAAGCCAAAAAAACAAAAAACAAAAAAACCCACACAACTCAAAACTCTAAGCAAACAAATAAAAATAGATACAGCCTTGCCTGTACCATTTTCAGGACTTAATTTTAACTTTACTGGACACAATAAAGATGCATGTTCAGCAAAGCAGGAAAACTCATTACTCACTCCTAAAAACCAGAAGATGAAGTACTTGGCTTAAAGTCACCCTGAGAGTCAATATGCAGCCAAGGCCGATGCATCCAGGTAGTATTCAATGTTTCCCTCACCACAGACTGAAGGGTCATATTTATCTTCCCAGTTAAATACAATTTCGAGCCTCAATCCCATTTGCTGTTATTTTTCTTGTCTAAGCTAGCTTTTACAGCCTTTTATAACAGAAGCACTGTAGGTGCAGCCAAAAGCTGTGCTACTTTTAAAAACCTGTATAGTAAAATATTCAGTAGGTATGCTGCTGCTATTCATTGACTCACTAGGGATGAAAAATCCAGAAAGACTAAGTTCCCCTGTTTGCTTAAGGCTTTGTAGGGACATGGTGCCTACAATTATATGAGTCAATTAAATGAGCCTGGGGCTGCTCTCCAGCACCAAGGCCAACAGGCATGGAATAACTCACATGCACGCTGTTAAATCCTCTTACCCTATGAAACAGTGTGGCCAAAAGTATAACCCTTTATACAAAGGTTATCCCTGGCTCACCCTAATGCCCCAAAAACGCCTGGCAACAGTGATGACTGTACTGGTTTGTCAGACCAAAATCATGGCCAGGACCTTCCTAGTCACACCTCAGCACACAGGGACTTTCCTCATCAGCAGAGACCTGCCCTTGCCTCCTGCCGGCCCCTTGTTCAGAGAGAGATTTCTTTCCAAGCTAAAGACAGACCATTTCCCTTCATCTCTCTCTTAACAACACAAATGGATTGAATAGCAGCTCAGTCAATGTAATAACTTGGATCCTGCTTAGTCACAAAGAAACCAGCTATTAATCCATATCTCTTTCATAATACTGGAAGCCACAGCCAGCTTTAGTTTTGTGTGCTTCCAAATTTAAAGGAAAGAAGCGGGTATTTTTCCTTCTGTAACATGGTCATTACTAATGAATAAACTTTGTCCAGATGTTTGATTTTCAAACCACAAGGACCTAAATTAAATCACTTGTATTAAGGTAAAACACCTTTTGATTTTAGAGTAGAAGTGTATACAGGTTTTGTTTTCACCTGCACCCTCCATGGGCTTTCTAGTGTTCTGCGTTTCTGGTGCTGCTATTCAAAGAGGAGGAAAGAAAAAGGAAGAGGAAAGAAAAGAGAGCAAGCATGAAAGACAGTTTCTGTCTGTTAAGAACAAAGAAGTAATGCCCACATGGAAAGACTGCTTTTTATAACAAACACACCTCCTAAAAGTTAATTACTTTCAATTTAAAACAGCGGGAGTGACTGAAGGCAGCGCTGAAACAAGCAGTGCCATCTAACGGAGGAACCACCTTGTGTACTTTGAGCATCGGAACAGTGAGAAAGCAAAAAGTCCGCAGAGTATATCTGTCAAGCCAGAAACACACTAGAAAGTTTTCAACAAACAGAAGGTGATTCGTGCCTAGAAGACCCCATCCCCAAGTTTAAGTATTTTAGAAATAATCAGGCTACACGGTTTATTGTAGCAAAACCAGGTAGCTGAGTCTGCCTTCTCCCGGGGTGTGCAACGGCTGGGCACCAAATGAAAGCACACCAACACAGGTTGGTGACTCCTTCCAAAGGGACACGTGCCATGACCTACAAAAAGGTGGCAGAAGGAAATGAAGCTTCAGGATTGTTCCCCTCATCCCAAAATCAGTCTCCCCGTGAGGAGATAGTTGCATAAAGCACTGCACCACAGCCTGCCTCCATTTGGGGTATCTTGCAGGCTCCACCATACACTCTACATCAGGAAAAAAAAAAAAAAAGGAGGGGGTTTCTTCTGTAAGTTCTGGAGGTAAAATGTTAATGAAAAATCCTTATGTGACTTTCTGAATTTAAACCAGGTAATGTCATATGTTGGGGGAAGGTTTGCAGGGGAAATTACAGTCAAACAGTTCTTTTTAACTGGAGCTGATTAAACAGAACAGAGAAAGGGTGGAATAGAAAAGAAATGGGAGGGGTGAGGGAGGAGGAGCAGAGTGCCTGCATTTTTAATATTAAACAAATTAAGATGGTATTTGTATTCCAAAATCCTGAAGGTTTAGAAAAATATCTTGAGAAAGCAATACGAATCAAAGTTAATTATGCAAATTAAAAGACTGCTCAACTGTTGTATGACAGACACACAAAAAAGCATGAGCAATAAACTTTTCTCAGTGGAAGATTAATTTAAAAATCCCCTATAATTTAATTAAAATCATACCAGGAAACTAATTCTGAGACAGTTTTAATCTTAGCTCTAATTCCCTAATTGTTTTAATGTTTGAGGACTTAAAGTATATCTGCATGGGGAAAAATAATTTGGCACTTCGGAAAGCCAAATAATTAGTGCTTGAATTTTAAAAGTGAGAAATATCCTCATAGCAGTTAGCAGAATATTTTGTAAATTCATATGGCAAGATATATATAGTTATATTAGCATATATGGCTAATTTATAATCCACATCTACACTGGCACATTCTTCTAGAAATTATAAGAAATCCCTTTTTATTTCAAAGGGAACCTTAGTGTGCAATGATAGTGCATTTAGGCCCTAAATTTTATTCAAGGGCTAATTAAATCCATAATTATTTTCATATTTACATTGAAAAGCAAACTCAAAGCAACTACCAAGATACATAAAATATTGTCTTGCTTGTGTAGTTTCCCATCTCTTGTCTATAACACACACAATTCAAAACTAAATGTTACACTCATCTATATATAAGAAAACAGACTTGTTACGGGTTCTTCAGGGTTAGCAGGGTTTAGAAGAGAGCTTGGAGTTATTTTTTATGAAAAAAAAAAAAGCCAGATAAGCATCGCTGAATCATTTAGTTGGTTAGAAAAAAGGGAAGAAAAGGGGAAGTACTATAGATTTTATAAATATTTAAGGCCTAAAAATGGCAAGGCAGTTGGAGATCAACTAGAAACAAATGGCAAAGCAGTTTGAGATAAACTAAAACCAAATGTACAAATACATGTTCAATGTAACTGTGAACTTAACAGCAAACTGTATTGTGCTTGACTGAAACAGAACTCTGTCTTTATATTAATGAGGGCATATGTTCAATCATAGCGAAGAACGGTATGTTACCATGTGTCTTTTTGCATGCTTGTGTTACAGGTAAGGCTATGTTTAAGTAATTTAACAAGTCCATGAGGCTTCAGCTTCTGTTCACCCTAAGACTCATCATTGCATCATTCTTCCCACTCAGCCAACACAGGGGCTCTCAGTAACTCACTGCCTCTACAGAGGACTATTAATTCTTATTTTCTCACTGAGACATGGGATGAAGTCACTGGGAACATTTACTTTATTGCTGACATTAGCAGTTGATTTGTTTTCTTCTAAATCCTTCCCAGTATTGAAGTCTTCCTTCTCAGTAATTTGGATTAGACAGGATCCTGATGGGACTTTACAGGGAAACAGTCAATGGATGGATGTGAGTTAAAAAAAAGTGACCTCAAGCTTCTCAGCATTGACCTCCTTTTCCTATCCCCACCTCTCTTCCATAGGGAAAGATACTATTTTCTAGTTGCTCTCAGCAGATTGGCTGGACCTGTCAGAGGGGCTTTCACAATATAACCATGACAGAGATACATGAAATAGGATGCATTATACAGCATCTCTGCCAGACCCTTCCTTGATACAGCCCAGGCATGACGCAGAGTTGTATAGGACAGGGAGGAGGTGCTTGAAAGTGCCCCTTCATCAGCATTACCTTGCTCCACAGTGCCCTGGCCCTCCTGTGCTGTATGCCTCCTTGAAGACACAACCACCCCTCTGCTTTGCATCACTCCAGGGTTGCAGAGCAATCCCCAGTATCAGTGTCTTCCTCTGCAATGCAGGCGTGCTCTAAATTCTATGGCAGCTCACAAGGTCAATGCTTATAGAATTGCTTCACTTCTATTACTAATACTTAGTTTTAACATAGTAATATATTTACTAAAAGGACAGTTGTCTTGGATAGAGGATCTAGTGATCAGTGAAGAGACATTTCTATTTACCAGTTTAATAACTAAGCCAGCCAAAAGGACCAAGTTGTTTTCCTTGGGCTATTCAGTAAACCAGGGCTGCACCCTGGATTAACACCCAAAGTGTTTCCTTCTACCACCTTTAGCCCTGAATAGTAAAGTTGCCTTTCCAGAACGTGAGCCAAAGAAGCTAAGAAACCAATGATAAACTGCTTCAAATTTCAGTGAGATAGCAAAGCATGGAGGCTGTGAGAGTGCAGAATACTAGCAGTTAAATCTTAGAAGAATAAAGGGTAAGAGCTGTTAAAAACAAAAAGATAAATTCATGTTGTTAACTGTATTAGGAAGGGACATATAACACTTTACCAAGATTAGAGAAAAAGCTACATTTATCCTCAATTACTAATGAGAGGTGAAGGTTCAGTTTCTTGTTTCATCTGCAGAATTTCTTCATGAAAAGAGAATTAAATTTTGTTTTGGTAGAAGCAGTGTGACTCTTTGTAAAATCTCTGTGCCTTTCTCCTCTATTTCTTATATTTCCCTGGGCAAAGTTATGATACTTCATGTTCCCTTTTCTCTTACCCTTCATCTGAAATTTCTTCTCAAATTCTCAGGAACCACATCTGTACAAAGTGACTAATACAAGAAAGCCCCATTCTCAGCAATGCCTTCAGACTCCACAAGGGAGTTAAGCATATGAAAGGTTGCATAACTATACCTTAATAAATCAGATGTTAACAAGAAAGTCCATAAACTTCTATCCATAAGTTCAAATGTTTCTTCAGTATTACTGCAGTCATTAACAAAGCATCTTCCATTTAGACCTTCCCTCTTAATATTTGCAGTGTGTTTATTGAACTAAAAACTGTGCATAAATGAATCACAGGCTCTATCAACTCAATACTCTTCCCAGTAAACACAACATCAAAAAGTCAAACCGTTTTAAACATACAAAGCTATAAAGTTCTCATTCATTACCTCTTCTGCACCTGCTCTAAATACTTCCTAGCTTAATTGATGCTCTCTAAACAATCAGCATTTATATTCACTTCGGAGCTGCTTCAGCAGGAAGATAATAGTTACTGTTTGTTCTCCTTCTGTGTCCTGGCTGTCATTCAGAGCCACACTGAATGAAAACTGATTTCCATTGCAGAGGCAGGAGACTCCTACACCCACCAGAGCCATCTGTTGCCCGACTCTGGTTAACACTTCACACATTAATCACGCTTCTTCACCTACATTTTATGCTCAAGAACTAGCATTTTTATTGCATTCCAGTGAACCAAACCACTTTTAGACAGGAATTTACAGGGTAGTAAACCTTGGTCTGAGGTCAGCCACTCCTACAGATAAGTCTTTGGGACTATTAACTGGGGAAGCAAACTTCTTGTCCTTGAGTCTCACTCCTCTGAACTTACCTACATGACAAACTACAGGGCTGGTCCCACACCTTATAGATCCTGGGTCTCACTGTATTTAGTGAGACCTGGACTGGAACTCTACTTCCTCAATCCATTATGATGCAGCTTCTGGGGTGCTGCATTGTAATGTCCTCCATGGCCCCAGCTCCCTTGGTGGGCCACAAGGAACAGAAAACATAACCCCAAGCTTTAAATGCAACCTATACTTTAACCCTGAAACCACAGAGCACTCACCAGGATAAGAAAAATTAGTGCTGTGTGGGTGGATGACTCACACACTTCCACAAAGAGAAAAAGAAAATGAGGGAGGCCCTGTCTGGTGTTTTGATAGGAAGAATTTCTATAGCAGTTTAATTGTTCACTTTTCAGTGGGAGTCAAGTCTAAGTGGAAAATAAAAGAAAATCAAAAGTAAAAGAAAAAACAAGAAAAAAAAAGGTGTTCTTTTTAGCCCATAAGTGACAAAAAAAGTGCCAATCTCTAAAGAATGTTAATATGCAGAACATAATACTGCAGGTAATCAGTGTGCCTCATCTGTATTTACAGATTCTCTTGTTACCCCATGGTCACGTTCAACAGACATCCCATTGAGTAAATGCCACATAGGAAGCTGGGGAGGAGTCCCAGCATAAAAGATTTCAATCAGCTCAGGAGAGCTAAGCAGATAGGCCCTAACAGGGCCAGTGCTTGCATAATTTGGACTTTGACCCTACATGCACCCGAAGAGAGGACAGGTACACTTTAGCACCAGAGCTGAGGGATCATGTCAGGGCTGGCACCATCAGCATGGGCACAGGAATGAATTTTACTTCTGTATTTTAAACCGGACACCTCTCCCTTCAGCAAACAACCCAAGACCTACAATATTTAAATTCACAGAGAAAGCTTGTTTCCCAGGAAATTTCCAGTATTACATCATGGGCAAGGTAACTTTATCACTGTGGAATTACAGTTTCTCAGTTACATGTTTGTCAACAGCACATTTCCTAGCATTTTCAAAGGAAATTTGGTACCACCTTGCTATTATGCTGCAGGTAACACCAGCATCCTCTCTTAAAAGAGGGATAACTTCTCACTGACCAAGAGTGATGGGTGCGCAAAAATTCTTTGCAAGAGCATCCTTAATTATCTATCAACTACCCCTCCCAAATCAGGAGGTAAATGACAGGCAGCACCAACACAGTGCCATGACAAACGGACAGTTTTTATAAAGTATGCAGTTAAAGGTATAGATATTGCCAAAAACTTGCCTACTTAAATTCTTCCTAATGAAGGCAAAAAGAAACCAAAAGGCATTCTTTTTAGGAACTGTTTTAATATTTCTTTTGTGAAATGACTGAAAACATGAGGAAATAGTGATTTCAGCTGTGAGGTTTTTTGTATTTTATCTAAACATTCTTGCTGTTAGAGAATTGATTCCTGACAAATTCCACCCCTTGATTTATCACATTTCGCACAAAAATGCATCTAATTGCAAATTGTTATTTTTACATTCACAGAACTATCATTGTAGCCCACCATGATTTTAGCACCTGTGAAACTCAGTGCCTGGGGGAAAACTACTGTACCACCATCTCCTTTCTATTAATGGAGAAATTCAATACATTTACTTTCCTGAGTGCTGTCATTTTGTTCAACTAAAGCTACATATTTCCTGCTGAAACACTGCAAGAAACATTCCTACATTTTGCTTGCTTAATACAGTGAGTAATTCTCAGTAAAAAAAAAAAAAATAATTAAAAAAAGATATACTGATTTTACTTTTTGCCAGGCATTCCTTTTTACAACTTACTATGGTTCTCTTTTTAATATTAAAATCAAACTCAGCACTTTCTACAGTTAAGGGTGGGGGGAGCAACTTTAATAACAAAGTTGAATAATAAAGGCTTTGCGTATTGATTCAGTCCCGTTTAATTTTTTCATAGTCATCTTCACAGCCAGCAATGATTATTACACAGAGCTTGGAAAAATAAAAAAAAAAAAAAAGGCAGAAATTTGATTTGTTTCTTTCATTAGGCAGAATATAGAGTCAAATACTGTATTTCATTGCACATGCAGGGCTTCTCTTTATACTCAGTAAAGCTGAAGGCCAAGTCACACCCCTATTTAATTATTCTAAGATCTTATTCAAGCATAATTCAAAGCATATTTTTTCCTCTGCAACTATATAAACTATGAAAAGAATTGTCAATTTTGGTTTTCAGGCTTTAAAAGATACCATTGATTTGACTGTGCTTGGAAAGAGTGCTCAAAACCCACTAATATTGCAAAGAAAATGCTTTCAGATTCTCCTTGTTGTCCTTCTTATGGTTCCACCATTGCAAAAAGGCTAAACCCAAAAATGCCTACCCAGCAAGAAATGTTCCTCCCTAATCTGCTTACCTAGTTCTCAGCCATTAAAACCCATTACATTTAGCCCTCCTAAACTGTTCTCACTGAAAGAATACAGACATAACCAAGATGTATCTAATTTTCAAAAATAATAGATAACACTTGCAGGAAGAGAAAATGTGGAAATAAATACATGGAAAATGGCCCACTTTTGAGCTAGTAGGGTGTGAGCCAGCTTTGGACTTTGAGGAGTCTAAAGTTGGTTCAATAAATAAGAGTATCATTTTCACTATTTAAAATAAGCCTCTGCAGGCATTTTCTCCTTTGTTGGAGGAAGTAATGGAAAAGAACTGCTAATACTAAATTATTGTTCAATTGGGTTTTACTTTGGCAGTTGGTTTCGGTCTTTTTCACTGATGCACACACAAACCTGCATATTCACATTTGCACAAAGAGCAGTGGACGACAAGGAAAGAAAATTAAACAGTAATGCAAAAGCAATCATTCACTGTCTCCCAAGGGTAGACCAGTTCCCTGTTTTCGCTTTTATTGTTGAGCATGACGTTATACAGTGTGGAGTAGCTCTTTGGTTAGATCATCTGCACAGTTGTGTCCTCCCACCCCCAACCTGTTCATTGTGGAGGCAGAGTGAGAAACAGAAAGGACCTTGATGCTGCACAAACACTATTCAGCAACAACTAGAGTATTAGTGTGCAATCAGTTCTATTTCAGTCAAAATTCTAAACCACAGCCCCATATAGGCTGCTATGAAAAAAATCTGCTCTACCCTAACCAGACCCAGTACAAAGCTGTCATTACTGTGATCAAACCCAGGTTACATTCAGAAGCAAAGAAATAGAGAAGAATGTGTCATAAGGCATAGCAAACACTGGCAAGCAGCTGGGCTGTTGTAGTTTTTAGTTTTTAAGCAGTGGACTGTAGCTTTCTCTGTGAATTCAGAACTGAAGTACCTAACCACCTCAGCAGAACTTCACCTTGGTTACACCATTCAACCAAGATTTTAAAGGCAACCTGAACTCACATATCTTTCTAGAGCTATAACACACATCACAAGGAACTCAGAAGGTTTAATGCAAGACAAATTTTCTTAGTTGTGAGAAAACTTGATAAAATATAGGCCTGCAGACTTGGGAATTTTGGGACTTTGTAGCTGCCACAGCCCATTCACAGCAGTAGCAGACAGTGTGCTTGTGACATTTCCTAGCTAAATCCAACAGTAGAGATAGATAAAATATTTCATCTGCTATCACCACAGCTACGGTAAGGAACAGATACTTAATAGGAGGAGTTAGAGGTGATCTCATATGGTAAAAGCGACAGAGAATAATGAAGACCCCAAAGTTCAGGGCTTAAAAAATACAGGGCAGAAATGTGAGGGAGCAAGGAGATAAAGCAACTAGTAAGTCCTTGGAAGAAGATGGAGCTTTTCCAGATGGCCTCAGAGGAATTGTTATCCACAGCAGCACATTTCTGGGAGAGGCCTGAAGCACTTTGTAGTATATCAAGGAACAAATTTCTGCTGGGAATGGCACCATGGATTCGGAAAGTTGCTCTTCAACTAAAGAGGAAAGAAAACTCTTGTGATACATTTGCCTTTTATAAATAATAAAACATTTATTCCCTGAGATCAGAGGTGTGTTGATTCAGAAGTGTTAAGCACCCTTACCCATCTTTCTTAGTTGTTAGATTTCTAACAAGCTGCAAAGAAAATTTCAGAGTGCCAGAGGAAAGAATGCTTACCTTTACATTTGTTACTGTGTTGGCACTCACAATTCCTGTCTGGACAAATATATTCCTAGGCAGCAGTGGGGCAGTTTAACAGACTCCTGTAAGAGGCAACGTGCCAACTTGCAGTTATTTTAAAGAATGCATCAGTTGTCTAAAATTTTGCACCCTAGTACAGATCCTGTTTGTCTGAAAAGGATCCAGGCCATGTAAAAATGGCTGGACAGAGTCCAGAGTTTAACAGACTAAAAGCATATAACTTTACAACATTCCACTTCAAATCTTGCATGAAAATACTGGTTAGTGAGCTGAAATAGACAAAGGGAGAGGAATAGCTTTGAACACTGTCAAAACATTTTTTGGGCCAATCTCAGAAGAACTGTGGTAAGAGCAAAAGAAAAAGGTAGCGCCTGTAAAATATTTTATGAAATTTTTTTTTCCATTTTTTCTGCATCCTTGCAGTGACACTTTGCTAACTGCTACACTTACAGGGAGGTATTACTGATTTTTCAGTTTAAAGGTTAGAGACTCCTTGCCATAGTTTCAAAATTCAGATGAAAAAATCATCTAGCTACCAGTATGGTCTGTTAAACCATTTTACAAAACCCCTCCCTGGTTTTCTGATGTGTTGAGAATCAAATATGAGGCTCCAGACCTAAGTATACTCCCTTACATGTTTAATTTCACTGCAGTGAGCAGAGGACTAACTTACATAGGACTACACTATGTAGTAAAGTTAAACAAGTGTGTAAGTGTATGCAGGTTCAGGGACATAGATCCCTGTTCTGGTCCACATGACCTAAAATAGCAAAGAATATGATTTACTTCTATTTCCATTTCCCTTGTTTCCCAAAGAGATAATGCTTCAGTGCTTTTTCAAACTATACGCAAGCCTTCTACGCTTTCATTAATGCTTTTTAATTGTTTAAATGCTTAAACTTTGGGCGGGAGATGTACAATTTCTTTGCACCATTTAATTTTGAGATAAAGCAAGTCATTCAATGCTTTAGATCTGAGCAGTGAGATGAATTCATCACAGATAGCTTGTGTAGCTTGTTTACTGTAGGCTATAGCACTCCATTACAGTGGGAGTGACATACTGGTTTTCTCAGTGTGTTCATGCATAAACACAGTTGAAAACCAACAAGTAACGCTATTAGATTTAGGGATCCTTGTTCCTTAAGGCTTCAAGCCTTGCTTAGCCAGAGCTCAAATTTACTAAATGAATGGGCTTTCAGCAAAAAGTGACCAAGTTTCTACCAGGTTTCTGAGAAAGGGGAAATCAAAGCCTGAGCAAGAAGCCCATCAGGAACTGTAGGGATACATACTCAGGGCTCCAGACAAGGAGACAGATTGATGAAGCTGTGAATGAATCAGGATAGGCATTTTCTTCAAAAGAGATGCCTCATGAGAAATACTGGTGCTCTGTTATTAAGCCAGTCACATTTGAGTGGTTCATCATAAGAGTGAAGCCAGTAGCTCACATGCTTATGTTCTCCCACATTAAAAGCTGTTTGAACTTTTTCCAGAAACATACAGTGTGGTATAAGAAGCTGCCAGTTGCACCAGTTTGACATAAAACAAGGTCCATTCCACTTCACTTACAGAGCATTTGCTGCAGAAGCACAACCATTTCCCTTATAGGACCACATTTGCCTGCTTCATCAAGTAGTGCTTCCAACAAGCTGGATTTTTCAGAAATTACTGCAAAGAAAGGAGGCACAGGAAGAATCATAGAATCATAGAACAGTTAGGGTTGGATAAGACCTTAAGATCATCTAGTTCCAACCCCCCTGCCATGGCCAGGGTCACCTCCCACTAAACCATGCCACCCAAGGCTCTGTCCAACCTGGACTTGAACACCGCTCAGCAAGAGGCAAGTGACTGGGACTCCTGCCATCGCTGGGGTGCAGGGTGGACCTGCTCCAGGCCAGGACAGCTCTTCTCTGAGTGAGAACTGAGGGCTGGGGGGGTGCCTGAGAAGGGCTCCTGCAAATCCCATTTCCCTGCCCCAGCTGGTCGTATGACAGTGCTGGGTGCTGAGCTTGCAGTAAACAACACGCCTGAATGTTTCAGCAAAATCAGATAAAACCCAGACAGATTTCAACCACATTTTACAGGTTGGTGAAGAGGAGAGGTGCTCCTGAAGCATTATTAGATGAACTTGAAACCAAGCACATTGAGGTGACAGTTTAGAAGTGGCTGGACTCACGCTTTAAGCCTGATGGGAAAGATTTAGCTCAAGTAGCAGTTGTTTCCTAATAGATACCTAAAGTGTGGCAGCTGGGCAGGAATGGGGGTCCCCGTCTGAAGTCCCAGCACCTCTTGCTAGGAAGGCAAGAGAGACCAGTCTGCCCCCGCCCTTTTGGACATGGCCAACCAGCTACGGGTAAGAGCAACGGGGGACTCAGCCCCCCCCCAGGTACACAGTGTAGAGGACCTGGCAGAAGGACAGGCACTCCAGGGTCACAAGAGCGGAGATCTCACCACTCAGCCCACAGAGAAGGTCTGGAAGCCACGATATTCGGCCCAGCAGCCCACAGAGAAGGCCTGGAGCCGCTGTCACCCATGCCAAAACCCCACACAAAAAGTCTTGGCCAGCTCCACCCCAGGCCACCAACCAACCAACCACAAATACAATGGAGATGAATTACTTTACAATGGCAAAGCTAGATCTGGGCAAAAAACAATTCTCCTTTCTGAAATGCCTTATTATACACCTGAGTAAATTTATGGTGGCTTGTAATGGATTAAGACAACAAAAATGAAAACTCACTTATTTCAGACTCCCATAAAATGTTTACAACACTCATTTGAGGTGTGCGCTCTGAACCCTTCTGAATAAAAAAAGCAGTATAATTGTTATTCTACAAGTAGAACAGAATATTACAGGGTACTGGGAACAGCCCAAAGCAGCCAGGATCTGTGTCACACATCTAAGATGTGACAGATTCAGGGTTAATGACCCAATGGAGAGCCTGTATCAGAAAACTGAAAAACTCATCCACACTTCAGAAACTAGCTTCTACATTTTTTCTACACATTGAACTGTTGGAACAAGTCCAGAGGAGGGCCACAAAGATGATCAGGGGGCTGGAGTACCTCTTGTATGAAGACTGGCTGAGAAAGTTGGGGCTATTCAGCTTGGAGAAGAGAAGGCTGCATGGAGACCAAATAGCAGCCTTCCAGTATCTGAAGGAGGCCTATAGGGATGATAGGGAGGGTCTCTTCATGAGGGACTGTAGTGAAGGACAAGGGGTAACGGGTTCAAACTTAAACAGGGGAAGTTTAGATTGGATATGAGGAAGAAATTCTTTACTGTAAGGATGGTGAGGCACTGGAATGGGTTGCCCAGGGAAGTTGTCAACGCTCCATCACTGGCGGTGTTCAAGACCAAGTTGGACAGAGCCTTGGGTGTCAGGTGTCCCTGCCCATGGCAGGGGGTTTGGAACTAGATGATCTTAAGGTCCTTTCTAACCCTAGCTATTCTATGATCCTCTACTTTACTGGCTACTTTTTTGACTGAAGAGTCCTTTTTTAGTGGAGGCATAGTCAAAATGAATCAGCACTGCAAAAAAGTGTTTTGGCAAACTTACTTTTTCTATCAAGAATAATTATTGAAGAAAAACCCACAACTTAAAAATGAACAAATAATAAAACAACATGAACCAGAAATATCTAAATAATTAATTTTCCTTTGCTACTTAAGCAGATGGCATCAAGCTACTTTTTGAATACAACACTGAGTGCCACGCGCACAGATATTAGCCAAGATTTATCTGCACCATATGCAGATTGGTCTGTACCACCAGATGCTGCACATCTTACAGGACCTTCAACAAATGTAAAGTGCAGCTATTTACATTTCCAAGTGGCTGAAATTGTCTTTAAACACAAGCTATGAAGCCAACAGAGGCTTCAAGTGAAGCTCCATGAACCACAGGAAAAGGTGGTACACTCAGATCTCTTTTTCATAAATCCAGACTGGTTATCTACTTCGTGGGATTCCCGCTATTTCAGAGTTTATCACTTGTGCTTTGCACAAAGACACCATCCTTATTTAAACTAGAACACGCTTCTCTTGAATCTTCAATGAATACATATTTCCAAGTAAAAGTCTGCTCAGTCAAAATTCTCTAGTAGCAGGGATAGAGGAGGAATGTTCTTATGCTCTGAACACTGGAAATTTGGCACACCCTGATGTTTTTGAGACAGTACTTTCTGGCTTACACAGCTGTCAAAATGCAAGTCAGAGCTGAGACATGCTCTCAACCCGTTATCCAGCCAATCTGTATTTGTGTTTGGGATCACCCCAACCAACATGCAGGACCTTGCACTTGGCCTTGCTGAACTTCATGAGACTGGCATTGGCACATCTATCCAGCCTGTCCTGGTCCCTCTGGATGTCATCCCTTCCCTCCAGCTTGCTGGCCGCACCACACGGCTTGGTGTCATCAACACACGTTCTGAGGGTGCACTTAGTCCCACTGTCAATGTCATTAACAGACATGCTAAACTGAACCAGTCCCAACACTGACCCTGGTTTAGTAGCCTGGTTCAATTTAATTTTTGCAAAATACTTTTAGATGCAGAAATTCTACACCTCAGAAATGAGAGTGATATTTATTTTTATAATAATAAACATATATAATAAATATAATGTTTATATTATATTTTATAATAGCCTATGGATACAGACAAAATGTAATGTGTTTCTGTCCCAAAAGACAGTAATTGAAAGTACTAGTAAGGACTGTCATCACAGAACGGTTCTCCAGCAGTTACATGCTGGTTCCCCTCTTCAGAATAAGGATCACATTAACCCAGAGACCACTGTGGAAGACCATAGCTTTCCAATAGCAACAAAGAGAAATACTTTATGGCATCTCATTTGCAAGTCCAGAGGTGTCAATCACATGGTCTTACCCAGAGAGCTAGGAAACTCATGGTGGCCATCTTGACACCTAAGCTAAACACTGGTCTGAAAAACAGACTAAATAACAGCCCCCTAATCACAGTAAGAAGCAGGGGAGCATATTCAACCTCTGCTGCCAAGAGATGACTTTGAACAGTGTGGTATAAAGCAATTTGTTCTGCTAACAAATATCCCTGCTGCAATCCCTTTACACCATCCCCATTAGAGCAAAATATTCACAGACAAGCAAAAAGGTGGACTCGTTCAAGGACATGTGTGTAATAGTTAAAATAATTTTTCTGCTAATAGAAATATTCATCTATCTTTTTAAAATTAATCATATGAACTAATTTTTGGAAGCTCAGCAGTTCAATGTTAGCCATTTTATGACCTAGACACTAACTATTAAGTCAACAAACATTTAGGTATTCAGTTTACCCAAACTCATGAAACAATTGATCTCAGAAATGCTGAATTCATTAGAATGTTAGGGGAAGTATTAAGTGAAGAAATTAATCTCACTTCCAGTTCTCTGTTTTCTTTTTATCTTTTTACACTCTCCTTCTCTCTGATCCTTGACTTTAATTTGGGACCTAACTGACTGACTGGTATGCCTTGTATTCTCATAGTGAACTTAATGGATATAGCACTATGGTGGTACATCATTGATCAACAGTAATCAATGACTCAGTGCTACAACGTAAATATAGGAGATGTACTAATTTCTTGCCCATGGCACATCAGCAACACATTTTACACAGCAAACCAAAAACTCCAATTTGCTCTCCCAGGAGAACTTTGTCACATTACTCTCCCATTTACCTTCTACTTAAATACAGTGCTCGAGAAAACAGTCTCATCTCCTCTCCAGTACCAACACAAGCAAGTTATTTGCAGTAGTTACATTTTTCTTGGTTGCTTTATATCTACAGAGATAGTGCAATTCTAGTTTTTGTGACTGCATCGCAGTCTATCCAGTAAGAGGAAAAGCTATGCATTTTATAGAGTGACAATGATTTCACATATGTAACTATCCCCACTTACCTTTGGCATGATTTTATTAGGTTTTTCATTCATTTATATAATCTCTGTTGTTACAAAATGCTAACATTAAAATGGGAGTCTTTGCAATAACTCTGGAGACTAATAACTGGATAGAAACTAAAAGTAAAGTAGCCATTCAAAGTTTCCAAATCCCAAAGCAATGAGTCTGTAATATTAGAATGAGCAAACAGGGCAGCAGAAGGCACCTACTGCCTTCTATAATGGAGACATCATGCCAGTCTGAAGAGGCCTGTTCTTTGCAGATTAGGGATATCTGTGAAGCATCAGTCTCACCCTACTGACCTACTAGCACCTGGTCGAAATATGGAAACTGGGGGCATAAAGCAAAGGCAGGAGGAAATGCAGGCCCAGCTTTTAGGCACTACCACAGCACTGGGACATGGCCACGAGATATGCTGGGGTGTGAAACTGGGAAACATTTCTGGATTCTATGCTAGGGGCAAAACCAAAGTCATAAGGAGCAACCAGGATGCATAGGTCTGAGAAGGTCCACGTGAGGCCATTTCCTTGCTCACAGATCTGACATTTTCTTTGAGTAACCCATTCCAGTGCCTAAATACCACTGTAGTTGTAGGATTCTTCCTGAAGTCCAAAAAAACACCACTAATGCTACAAATTGCTTTTTGTTCCACCCCCAGCAGATACGAGGAATAATTAATTACTGTCATACTTATAACTACATCTGTGTATTACAGCACAGCTTATACACTTTTCTAGACAGTAATTTACCAAGCTATGTTCATGTAAATAGCAAAACCTATGAGTTGCCCAGTTATGGCAGCTATGCCTAGTTCTGGCATGTTCACCTATTGCTCTCATATAAAGGCAGCAGTGGACAGCAGGGAGAACTCAGCTCCTCCTTGGTCTTCTAGACAGAATATTCGTTCATAAGGGTCCTTGGACAAGACATTCCAGGAATCTGTTTTCATTAAAAACATGCTCAGTTCTTGTGTAATGTTTTCTTGTTACAATTTTTTGTTTGTTTTCTGTTAGCTTTTCTCCAGTTTGTATATTTATTAAAGTATTATGTATAAAACTGAATAAAAATATTCAAGCTGGGAGTTTATCTCAGTGGAACAGGGCAAAATATCCTGATCCTCTCCTATAAATGCCTTCAGTAATGACTCCTAGAATGGCTTCCATTTCAACATTTTGTCATATTTGTGGTAGCCCACAAACACTCCTGCTGACTGAATTATCTCCCATTTTCTATAGGTAAATTAAATTTTCTTCTGACTGTAGCAACTTGTGCTTCTTCTGGTTCCTTTCTACCTTCTTGATTTCAGATCAGCTTGCCAGCTAGTCAAAAAACTCAAATTTAGTTCTATCACCCTCAGCCTGGGTGATGTACTGGGAACTTAGCAGATTATACTGTCCCCATCAATTAAACTTTTCAGTTTAGTAAGCCCTTTCTAGAGAAAACTTTTTATTCTTTTACTGCATTACAGCAGTTCTGAATACCCCAAAATGTCAAAGTGTCTTCGAGTGAATAAAGGCCTCTTCAGTTGATGGTTCTGCTTGACTGTAATTTCCATTTCTCCTCATGTTTTGTTTCTTTAGTTCTCATGTGACATAGACAAAATATTCAAAATGAACTCTTCTTGGAACAGAAACATAAGAACTAAAACCTTGGAGGCATGTTAGCTTGCATTTTAATTTTCAAAGTTAACAACTGTAAGTCATTTCACTGCATTCATTTTCATTAATCTAAACCAAAACAATCCTGTTGGTCATTCCGGCAATGCACAATGGTACAGGTTCGAACCAAGATGTTGCATCTCCAAAATATCAATGTACCTACACAGTACTCCTGAAAAATTGCAGAGCTCAATAGCTAAACTTATTTCAAAATCAAAGTAACCTTTCAATTCAAAAGAGCACTGCAGACTATATGCAGTGATATCAAAATGCATCCATATTCTCTTAAATGTTATGTTCTACTTCATGCCATGAATATGGTGAGATTCTAGAATGAAAGATACAGAGGTTTCATCATTTTGTTTTCCAACATCAAATGCATTTATCTGTTCCCATCCTTGTTGCCTGATATATGGGTACATGCCGTTTCACTGCAATCTTTTCTCTGTACCAATATTTACATGACTCCCTTCAAATTGGTAAAAAAACCCACTAAAATATGAAATAAATGGTGAGTCCATTGCTTCTCAGTTTTCTGTTTTGTATATGTCACATATATCATCCCATAGGACATACATTTTACTGACACAAGTTAAGGTTTATTTGATAAATTAATTGTACATGCTGCTTGAGTCCAGTGATTTACTTCATGTAAAAACAGAACATCTTAAGCAACACATGTGCAATAAAAGCAAACAGATGTTTGCAGTCTAAGTATTGTGCTAATGGTGGTGGTATGGCAATGCATCAAAGGCAAAATGTAACATAGCCAGAATTGCCCACTGGAGTGTTAAGTGCAGCTGCATAACTTTGAACCCACAACCAATAGGATATCCCAAACTACCCTGGGGTACATTGCCATACTTAAGGTAAAAATTCATAATTAATTGCTAAAGCCTAAACTCCTCGACTAGAATGGGGTGGAATTTCTTATTAATGACACAAAGATATCAAAGATGTAGCAAAAAACCAGCTCATTTTACAGTGTTAATATAGCATGAACGTCACTGTTGTTTCCTACATAGTGAAATTAAATGTACCTCAAAAATATCAACCTCAGGAGGCCTGATCTGAGGTTTTATATGGAATATTCCAGGCTAGGCAGCTACAAATTAAAGTGTTAGAAACTCAGCAGCCAGAGCACAGGCATCACTGGAGGAGCACAGTGAACAAGTTGTGACACTTCCAGGCCGATACGCAGAACACTCTGTAACCCAGTGTGTTACCAACAAGTATGCTCTCAGCCTCCTATAATGACTGGAACTATGTACAAGGTGTCAAAAATGGCATTTTGTTCATACCACTGAATGTGAAGAGCATTGAACCCTAAATGAATCCACAGTTGGCATAATTATATCTAACAAAAACAACTTTTTTTTTAATGCCATCTCCCTAAATCTGGCATCAAAATGATCAATATCAAAACCACCGAGCAAAACTATAAAAAAAAAACTTTAAAACTAAAATGTTTATTTGTTCAAGGGAAATCCTAATAATGCAACTGACCAGTTGTTCTACCCTCTGTGCACACAATTATAGAATTATAGAATAGTTAGGGATGGAAATGACCTTAAGATCATCTAGTTCCAAACCCCCTGCCATGGGCAGGGACACCTCACACTAAACCATGTCACCCAAGGCTCTGTCCAACCTGGCCCTGAACACTGCCAGTGATGGAGCATTCACTTCCCTGGGCAACCCATTCCAGTGCCTCACCACCCTTACAGTAAAGGATTTCATCCTCATATCCAATCTAAACTTCCTCTGTTTAAGTTTGAACCTGTTACCCCTTGTACATGAGAACAGTAACTTTTTACTAAAAAAAAAAAAAAAAAATCAACAATTTAGATACATATCAAATGGAACATGTGTTAAAATACCAGATATAAACATATTGGGGAAAAAAGCATCTACTTATGGACAGACTTTCAGTCTCAAGTACGTTCTTAAATATCTTGCTGAACATAATGCATTTAACAAGAAAAAATTAAAGCATGGAATCACACATTTTGCCTATAAGTGTTTATGCATTCTCTTACTTGCTTACCATCAGAAATAGATTTAACATTGATATTTTAGTGAAAGAAAACACACACCAAAACCAGCATGGAAATATACTCTAAACAGCTGGTAAACTCTGATCTTAATACATGCTGCATATTTTCAATACCTCCTGTATGAGCCTCAATGTACTGTGTATTCCAAAAGTCTCCGATAAATAATTTTGAAATATAACTTGGAATTAACACAGAAACAAATTCAAAGAATGAGCTTTCATAAATAAGACCACTTGGGAGATAACACAGGACCGGAGAATTTGGAGGGGGTTAATTTTCAGCTTAGTAGTTTTCTGAACTTTTCAGACTGAATAAACATACAAGGAGGCATGATAAAATATTTCACATCTTCATCACAGGCTTTTCCTGCTTTATGTTTCTCAACCCTTTTTAATTAAAATACTTGCATTGCTCCAGCCATAAATAATTACATTACACACTGGTGAATAAATATACAGATGTCACAGGCTTCTTTTTCTAATCCAAGGCACAGTTTAGTGTCCTTTCATCTGAGAAAGTGCCTTCTTAAGCCATTCTTCAGCTTTACACTGTCCAGCTTTTTGCCTCCTTCATTTACATGACTCTGAAGTACATATACTCACAGTAGCTGCAATGTAATGCTGTACTAATGGCTTCTAGCAGGGATCACAATCTCTCATTTTTAGGTCACCATTGCAGTCTGCGATCACCATAACTATATCCTCAAACCCAGTGGCACAGCAGAGCCAAGAGCTGTGGTATAAAGGCAGCAGCTGGACTTAAAAGTCCAACTCAGATTTGGAATGTTATTTTTAACTTTCAACTCCAGACATTTACCCAGGGGTGGAAGAAGACTGACACACAAGTTAAAAAATATAAAAAGAATAAAGAAATAATTAAGCACTGCATACATTGCGGATCTCACAATCTCAAGATAGTAGTGTTAGGCAGATGAACTCATTAGACAGATTAGGATGCCTTTCCTGTAACTCTTTACCATTCATCTTCAAAGCAAAGATATAACCTCATGCAACAGAGTGAACATTACAGAAGAACGGGGGCTCCTGCCCCCATTCTCTGGACACCCATCTCCCTCTTGCATTATTCTTAGAATACTTGCTTAGAGCTCTGCAACTGCAGATGGCAATTTTCAATTAGGCATGTGCTTCAGGGGAAATAAGGAATTTACCAAGGTCACTTAAGGGCAATGAAATCACACATGCCTTATAAAATGCTTACACTGCAAAAAGATAGCATAATGGAATGGTAAAACCTTTACAAAACCCTAAAGGCAGTATGCAACTAATGCAGCATGTTCTTTTATTATTTCAAGCTCTCCAGTCACACCTTGGAAAGCCTCATCCTTTTTATTAAATAAGTGAAAAGATAGCAGAAAAAAAAACCTATGATGTGCCCAACTGCCTCTTGCAAATGTGTAAGAGCACTCAGCTTCAAAATATACAGAAAACAGAAAGTGAAAGTATGAGGTCATGGTTGTAAGTCAAGGAAACATAAAAACAAAAGAAATAAAACCACAGTACTTCATAGGATGAGCAGATTACTAAATGCGAAAACATTGGAGACCTTTAGTATGTTCTTTCATTTCTCAACAAAAAAAAAGTTATGATACTATATTCTAAATACATCAAGTGCTCTCTGATTTAAAAGTGACAAATGAGCAATAGTTCTTATGAATTAACCCATCAGTAATACAACAAGGAGGCAAAAGACAATTCCTTCTCAAGTAATCAAGATTGACAGATCCAAGTATTTCTGTTTGACTTGCATCAGTTACACAGCCAAAGCTGGTACCATAGTTGTGAACACAGGCTTGCTGCACTCAGAGCTTTTGCCCGAGTTTGGCACATTTATCTCCAAAATACAATCCAACACAATATAATTTCTGCACCTTGAACACACCTCCGTCATTGTAACTGATATAAAGAAATCCTTGAATGAATGAAAAAATAATCTTTAAACAGGGTCAGAATTCATATTCCTTTTTCTTTAATCAGTGAATGAAACGTCACCTATTAACATGGATGGGAGACCAGTGTCTACGGCAAGAGGCTGGTTTGCAGATCAGGCAAGAGAAAAGTCACTGTATAACCCAGCCATAGTTACTGAATTTTCTTGTGTTTTGCTTTAAATTGTTTCATCTACTTTGTACTTAATTTTTCACTGTAAATAAGGATATATTTCCCTGGAATATACTGTCCAGCCATATATCTTGGTCTCAAGGGAATTTGATTTTTTGTGTATTCAGGCCAATAAAAATCACACAGTACCACAGATATAGCACCAAGTACAGGTAAAAAAGAATCTGAGAAGACACTGGTTTTAGGCAGGTCCCACTATGATGCTGCAGGCCCAAGGGATGTGACCCCACAACACTTGTCTTTCTGCAAGAGGCACGACCACAGAGCTCACCTAGGGACAGGCTGCAGCCAGGACCAGCCCTGCACTAGCATGGCCACACATATGGCTGCTCAGATTCTAGAGCAGAGTAAGCTCATCTCAACCCGGAATATATAGCATGGCTTTGAACGATCTAGCTTGTTTTCATCGGGAAATCAAAAGACCATTATTGACTGTAGCATAGCTAGACACTAAGTTGATGGGGGCAGTGGAATTTACTGGAGAGGTTTGAGAAAAGGTGATGTAAAAGCATGTTTCCCTGGAGTTTTCTCCTGCCCTTTAAATTCATGCTTTGATTACTGACACCTCTGCTAAAAGTTTTTTTCCTCTGTGTTCACACTCAATTCACAATAATAAAGGTTATTCACAAAACCACCAGGATGAAAAACAGCAAGGTAAGTGAAATTTATGGTTCTGGTTCACTAGCCCTGCATTCTTTGCTGAGGTGACTTCTACCAAGACCTAAGATGTTTCATGGCAAAGAATCTTCAGCACTGGAACAGTTTATAGGAACTGGCTACCTACTTTGCAACACTGATGTACATACAAAATTCTTTAATGAAGCTAATATGGCTATTCTGGGTCATTCCCATTAGTAATTCCCCAAACATCCCAAGTCAGGAGTTTTGAAAAGTCTTGCACATAAATGAAGGAGCATATGTATCAACACAAGTGAATTTTAATTCTGACATTTCTTTGTTCTGAATGAACTTTAAACTGATAATGCCATGTTACTAATTTTAAGTAGACATTAATTCATAAAAAAAAAAAAATCAGGAATACTTAGAAGGAAGAGGGTTTTAAATAATAATCTTCTTTGGTTTAGCTTCTAAAACCTTGGGCATCAGAATTTATTTTACTTTCTGACTGTAACTCTTAGGAAAGATGTAGCTGCATCCCATAACTACTGCCTTCAGATCCATGTACAGACATAAATAGAAGTAACCATGAAAATGAGTGAAAAGCAATCATATGTCTCAGTTGCTGAGAAAAGCAAAATAATTTTGTAAATGAACTCCACCTGTTTCTGGCTAGCTCTCTGAACTTTGGTTTTTTACTTAGGAGGTACTTAGACAAATCACCTGAAGGTATTTTTCCTTTCTCATCTTTCATGCCAAAACTGCATGAAACTTGCATGAACTTCCACAGTTAACATGCTGATACTTAACAGTAGTTCTCCTGAAGAACTGCACAGCAGTATTCTTCCAACTAGAAAGTTGTTTGAAGGAAGTTTTCAACTTTATTTTCTGCAAGGAACAACCTCTTTCTGTCTCTATGAGCCTGTTGTAAAGGTTATCAAAATATGCAAATACATCTTAAGAAATACACATCCTTGTTTTGAACTGGGGCAATTGTAGAAGAACAAGTTTTGCTTACATTTCCTAGAACAGTACTTGCAGCTTATTTTTTTAACTTGCTGAAAAACCCTTACTGCTGCAGGAGCTCCTTGTATTCCAGCAGACACATTCCAATTATGCTAGCCAGCTGCACTCATACGCGTCAAAATAAAGTGCCCCAAAAAACTGGGAATGCTAAATGGGCACACCTTTTACAAGATGTACGTTTTAAGATAATAAAAAAAAAAATAAAGTCAAGGACTTCTTTTTCCAAACATACTAGGATCATAGCACTGTGCATTCACAGAGCTTCAGCCAGCTAACCATAGCATCTCAGCCTTATTTCCACTCTCAGCTCACATCTGTGTTCCATCAGAGATAAGAAAGTTTGAGAAACTCTCCAGTAAAACGAAGGTGCATCCCAATTAGAAGCACATAGTACGTCAGAGAAGTTAAGGCAGTTGTTCGCACAGATGCTGCTATACACAAACACGCTGTTGCTCTGCAGCCCTTATAAAACAAGCAAGCCATTTTTAGGAGGGAACAGCATTTCCAGCAAGTCGCCTCACCCCGCGCCTCTCCACACTTTACCACTGACACCCTCCAGCTGCAGGGAACTGCCCGACATACCTGCTTCTCCATTTTTCCCCAGTCAGTGTGTCTTCTTTTTTCCTGAAGCTGAAGAAGGAATGAGGACACGCACACACAACCCTTCCCGGGCGAACTCAGATCGGCTCTGAGCTGCGCTCTGTCCAGCCCCGCTCTCCCCGCCCGCTTGCTGGGGTGTGAGATCGTTCCTCTCGCAGGCAGCCCTCAGCCCGGCTGAGCCCGTTTAACTCTAACAGGTTTCCTTATATAGGTAAACACAACTTGCATTCCTGGTGGAAGAGGCTAACTGGGAGTCAGCTTAACTTAGTTAACTCTACAGGTACCAAATGGTTCTGAATGTCTGAAGTTCACCTGCTCAGCTCTGGGAAGGGTGTTCAGACTGGAGGATACTCTCCTTACAGCAGTTTAACACCTACAAAACTATTACTATTCCATTATTTAAAACTTTAGCAATACTGATTACTGTGCCAGCATTACATTAAACACTTGACATTTTCACAGAACACCCAGCCTACATTTTACTCTAGGTGTCCATGAGATGTCATGCACATTCTGACAGTGTTACAATAATTCCACCTCTATTAAAGTTTTCATATATAGTTTGTTATATATCAAATGTTATATGAAAAAAGTTAGGAAATGAGGATTGCAATATAAAGAGAAAGAAGCAATATAAGGAAAGCTTTTACTGTTTTTCAATTCCTTTTCTATACAATGCAACAGTTAAACCTCTGGTAATAGATCTCTCTTTGTCAGAGAGGTATGATTGAAATATATTAACAAACACCCTATCTAAACAGAGAGATACAGAGTAGAGGAAGTACCCTGAACAAGCATATGAAATATTCTGCAGAGCAGTGACACATGTATTTCACGTTTTATAATCTTCCTGCTTGCTCATTATTCACTAACCCCCTTCTGCAAACACAAGTTACATGTCTTGAAAGAAATCCAGCAGGCAATTAACTAGTTACAGGGGGAAATCATGTAATATTTCTCCCTTTCGTCTATTCAGACAAGATTCACCTGTTAATTATGACCCCTCTACCAGCTAAAACACCCAATATGCAGAGAGGAATAGGCAGCAGAAAGCATGAGGAAAGGAAAAAAGAGGAAATAAAACAAATGATGGAAGGAACCAAAATAAAAAATAGGTGAAAACAATAAAAGTTCTTTCCCCAGATGTATTACATGTAACTCAAAACAGAAAAGAAACACAAATTTGGCTTCCTGGTGACCTGTGGAGGGTTAAAAGCAACAGAGTACCACCCAAAACCTGATAATTATTTATCTAGGGAGCTACAGCTCTTCTTATCCCCATGTAATATATGACTTAAAGATCATCCGATAATATGCTCCACAGAAAAGTTATTCCTAATGACCATTCCTAATGGTTTCAATATTTTTTAGTTATAATTTTTCTCTTTCCCTGAGGCATAAACATTCAACCTTATGATACTGCAGGAGCTTGGCTCAGAAGTTGAGAAAAATGAAAAACAATACCAATAAAAGCTGTAAGACACTCAATAAATTTATCTAAAATACTCTCTCTGCACAATATGTAGGGAATCAAGAATATGTGGCCAGGGGCTTGTTGTAATGGTCTTCATGGGACTCTTTCAGGACACATAATTCACCTGTGGCTTCACTGCATAAGAAGAGCATTTTGGTCTTGCCAAGTTCATGCTCCTGTGACAAAGCATTTGCACTGGACTACACAGCTATGTATTCCCTTATTACCAATGAGCTTGTGACCTGTTCCTGAGACAGTATCAGATTTTCATGTGAATCAAGCCAATTAAAATTCATCAGATTCCCAAAACTGCAACAACAAAGGAAATTTTAAAGGGCTCTTAGACTAAAATAGATGTTATTTCAAGTATGGCTGACTTTCTGTCCTTAGGCTAGCACTTCTGTTAACCAAACTGAGCCCACAATAAACATCACATTCATTTACCCAAAACCACTCTCTTAATTAAGGATATTCCTACTGCTTTTCAGTGCCCATACAGGTGCTTTATTTTGCCTGTTTTCAAGCCAAGAACTCAACTAGCAGTTATTCTATACCTGACATATCCCCTTTCCTTTCACCCTTGACCCAAACATCAGTCATGGGATTTAGGGTGTATAGCCAGGTATATGATCTCATACTCTAGTTTCTGACCCCCAAACTGTGATTTCATTAAATGGCTGGCAAAGCATAACAAGTTTCCACAAGTTCTGTGCACACTATCTGTGTAAAAGAAAATCCTTTACTTAAAAAACACTTGTAGAAAAGTAATTATTTTTTCCTCAAACATAAATCAGAACGAAATGTACCTACATTTTCACTGCATGTGTCTGCTAAAGTGTTAACAGCAGTTAATTATTGTAATAGATATCACTCAGACCTTTTATATTTCTATGAAGTTCTTTTATATACATATAGATATAGAATCATAGAATAGTTAGGGTTGGAAAGGACCTTAAGATCATCTAGTTCCAACCCCCCTGCCATGGGCAGGG
>JASSUY010016720.1:0-28694 GCA_032466535.1 Forpus xanthops | reverse complement strand
CTTAGAGACAAGGATGTCATGTGAGACAGTGTCAAACACTTTGCACAAATCCAGGTAGATGACATCAACTGCTCTACCCCTGTCCATCAGTTTCATAGTCCCATCATAGAAGGCCACCAAATTGGTCAGGCAGGATTTCCTTCTAGTGAAACTATGCTGGCTGTCACCAAGCACCTTGTTGTTTTTCATGTGCCTCAGCATGCCTTCCAGGAGAATCGGCTCCAAAATTTTTCCAGGCTCAGAGGTGAGGCTGACTGCTCTGTAGTACCCTGGCCCATCCATTTTCCCCTTCTTGAAAATGAGGGTTTTGATTGTTAGCATCTCAGAAAAATCTCTTGGAGATTTAGCATCAAAGTTTAAGCTTTCTGCAGGACCACAGCTTAGATATCCATTAACGTGTGGGAGTAATCTGAAGCTTACTTCTAATGTACATGACTCCGTTAGCATCACACTTCATTTGTCATTACACTCCATATGGTTGCAAACTCCTACTCACAGCTGCCAACTGGTTGCTCTAGTCTCATTTTAAAAAAGAATGCAGGTTTATTGGCTTTTCTAGCTTAGGCTGTCCCAGAAAAATTATATGTATGTAAGTCAAGACTTCAAAGAGCTATTTACTGATACTCTTCTAATTACTTTACATTCTGAAAGCAACTCATTAATATCACTTTACTGCTCACAGAAATTCAGGTCACCTTGATTTTAAAGGCAGTTGCCATTTAAGGCATTATACAACAATAACAAATACTACAAGCATTTGAAAGAGAAGGGGAATTTCAGTATTTAAATCAGTACAAGGGGATTCGTAAGTGTTATCAAAATACTCAAAGAGCAATTTTGCATGCTGTGTAAATTATAAAATCCCAAACAATAGAAGTTGTTTCAAGATTATTTTAAACACCTGATGGAATTAGAGATGCAAGCAAAACCTGTTAAAGTCTTTTGCTGAAAGTTAGTCAGAACACATGAATTAGACAGTCAAATAGGAATTTCTTCCTACTCACCTGTGTTGACAATTTCTGCAAGAGGGTAATATTTAAAATGTGTATCTGGATTAATACTTTCTCTTTGGCTGCTCCCAATCTAGGCATCATGGGAGGTAAAGCTGACTTGTCTATTTCCATTTTTTCAGATTGAGTGCAAAAAGCAAGAATTTCTAAATATTGAAAAATAAGTCTTGTAATCCTGCAATTTGATTTATATCCACTAAACCCACATAGAATTTCACTGAAGTCAACAATCTGTGCCTGGATCTGATTGTATGATTAGGGTTGCTGTTGAAATTGCAGGCAGCTTTCCTTGACAATAATCCAAAAGCAAGAGCAATAGGAAGGGAAGTATTTTAAAAAGCATCAGAATTTCTCCAAAACCTCCTCATATTTTTTTTTTTATGATTTGCTCTCTTCCTATAATAAGTGTCCAGACAAACATTTTGTTCAAAATGTAAACCTTGCATTTAAGGTTTAACGAAGTGCCATGAAGTTTCCAGAAGGCTGACACTGGGATGCATGTAAACTACTGGCTTCAAACTTCCCTGTTAACTGACCTACTATTCACATATTTGTAAAATTAAGTTTTCAACATTTAAATTCACTTAATTCACTTTTCCCCCTTCCTCCTCCCTCCCCATTTTACATTGTGAAAGCTAGAAATAGGATAATTATTCTGTATTTTAATTGCTTCAACTTCGACAGCTTCAATAGTAGGGTTTTCATTAAAGACATTACTTCAAAAATGTTCTTATTCTCAATTAATGAATGACCTTTTCATCACCTGACAGCACCTGTCCTTTTAAGTGAAAAGCAAGAAAGTTATACTACCACTCAAGAATTCCCTCTGTACACTGCTCTACATTGCTTAACAAACAAGTAAATCTTTAAATGGCAGAGGCGTTAATTCAGTCATGCAAAACATGATATTTTGATTTTGTACAGAAAAATTGTCAAAAATGTAAAACATGAAACAAATCATCAGTCACATGGATTAAAACACAAGCACATTCCAATCTTTCTGCTAGCCTCTCCACCACAGAATTAGTCCCCTATATAGACATAAATTTTACCTGACAATTTTTAGAAGAGACAAACACTGACTTGGTGGTTCAGTCTCCATATGTATTCTTCATTCTCTATAGTATTGTTCCTCCAGTAGATACTTTTCCATATATAGATTGTAATTTATTGAAAAGCTCACTTTTATTTGCGGTGACAGAGAAGTGGAAGTTTTTTTTCTTCAGAAAAATGGTATTTCTTTAAAGGAGAAATTTTCCTTTATTTAAATGCTTTGCACATTGTCTAACTCTAGCTTTTCCCACAATTCCACCAGATAAGTGAAAGTGGCAAAACAGTGGGATAAATTACATGATACACCATAAACAATATTTCAAACTTAGCAAAAGTAAAAAGGATATGAAAATCACAAACATTTCTGCTGTACATTTTAAAGGAATATTTGCATTCATTACCACTATTTTGAATAAACCACCAAGCTGTGTTTGCTTCCAGAGACAGGCAATTAAGAACAGGTATTTCCCATCAGCTAAGTGTTTATCTAGCCAATTAGGCAGTAACCCATAAAGCACCATACAGGGAGCAGTATATAAGCACATATTACAAGAACAATTACAGCCATCTCACACAGGCACATGCTTCAAGACACAAAACAACTGGGTTCACCAAAATCTGGGTCTAGACAGACCATGCTAAATATACTGCCTGTTGGCTACTTTTGTTACACAAAAAGTAAAATCACTTCTCAGGCAAAGATTACTCAATTACCTTTTGTGACACTTCAGTAACTCTGAGGAGATATTATAAGTATCTCATTTCCACCTGAATTTCTAAATGTATTGAATATTTTAAATTTTGGAAAAAAAAGCGTTGTCAACATATGTGACTAAATTGCTTTTACTAGAACTCTTACTTTCCTGTGGTGCTTCTATAAAGCAGGTATCTGGAGAGATGACTAATTGCACAACAGCTAAATGCTCCTCAGGCTAGGAATAAACAGCCTCTGGAGATAAAAGATGACAAGCCTCTTGTTGTGCGAACACCATTTGCCATCAAGGCACTGAAGATACATATTGCTCCAATGTGGATCTGCCTCCTGCATCTTATTACACTTTCGCTACATTTCTAATGAGATTCAATTCTGATATACTGTAAGTGAACCTTCCCAGGTCAAAAATCTCACACCTCAAATACACTCCCCTGATGGATTTCTCCTCTCTCTCAATTGCTCCTACAGCAAGCACACTCTTACATCATATAAAAATAATGAAGTATCTGAAAACTGCTAGCAGGTTTTGGTTTGAGCTTGTTGGTTATCTTTAGCTGATTTCAGTACTTCCTCATATACTCTTGGAGACAACACAAGAACCTCTTTCTTACCAGACATTGCAGTAAGGTCAGCACTACTGCTGAACAGCTCTGTAATTCCGAGACCTCTCCAGACATCTTTCAGATCCATTTCCTGTTCTACTGTGAACCTGGAGAATTTAATAGCAAATTACAAAAAGTCCAGACATAAGCAGAGTTTATTGTTATGAGAATAACAATAGTGAGGTAATGACAATTGAAACACTGAGGTAAATAATGTAAAGTAGGAGATTCAGTGCTAGTACTACAGTGACACACCTTCTATAAAAACACTTCAATTTAATTTGCTCCCATGGCTCAATTCTTTTTTTCCTAATGCAGAAGCAAAAATATGCTAAGGTTATGTACAGCCCTTGACCATAAAAATGCAGTGCAAAATTACAAAGTAGCTAATGTAAATGTTTACTTTGTATACAACAGGCTTATTATAAGAACTGAATTTACCTGTACACACACTAGAACAGAAAATCAAATAATGCAAAGGGCAGCACAAATTCATAAAAAAGCTGTTGGCAAAGGAGTAGGAAAGTAAGAAGGATACTCTTTTTGTTTAGAGAGTATAAGCAAAGACCAGCAGTTATGAATGAACATGAATATAAATGACTCAGCTTCTAATTACTCTTGTGGCAAAATTTTAATTAGGTTTTGATTGTGAATACAGAACAGCAAAAACAAATAGTTAATGCAAACGCACATGTGAGTATAAGCTGCCAGGATTTCAGGGTTAGCTTGCAAAGACACGTTCTAGGCTATGTTAATGTGCTAGAAGGACAAATTGAGATTTATCCTGAGGGCAAGATTTTGGTCAAAAGCTTATTCCATTTACAAAGAGTGCGCTTCAAAATTGTATGTTATGCCTGGTGTAAGACAAAAAAAAAAAAAAAAAGAAAGACTCAAGTCCTTTGTATGTGGCCAGAAACAGACTGGAGAGCTGGAGAAACAAAGAAACATGTCAGAATTATATTAAAAAGAATGGCAGCCCCAAGCAGAAAATACTAGAAGTCTGCAAACATAAAAGACTAATTATAAATTTTTGTTATGGGTGAGTTATGGATTCTTTGTAAAATTATCAAATTATTTGTGATTTGCATTTGCTGACAGTGACTGGTTACAACTATACAACACAAAGTACAGTCCATCAGGTGCTGTTACAGACTCTCCACTGAGCCACTCAGTCAGAAGCAATTTTGCAGTTATACTGCAGTCCTTGCTGACAGGTCTTACCTGTGCTAGAACCAAATAAATTAATAGGTGCTTCTGTGCAATTTCCTTTTCCAGGATTAAGCTTCCTCAATTACAAGGAAGAACATATTCTTTTCAGGAGAAAATACAGCCAGAACTCTGAGCAGAGAACAGCTGATGAAAAGCTGTGTGACACCTTGGCATGTACAAACCTTGGCAGCTTGAAAAAGAATAATCTGGACACCAAAAGGCAAATGGATAAGAGTCAAGCGGATCTTCCTCACAACATTTGCACAGAATAAGAAAAATCTAATACAGAATCTACACTTGTAATGAACTTAGGAATGCCATTAGAAGCCAAAAATCTATGATGGAATAGATGTTAGTCATTACCCAGAGAAGAATTTTATGCATGTTAAATAAGATCTGGAGATAGTTCAGGATAGATAAATCACTGGTGGCATTGCAAGTCTTTGTGTACCCAGTCCATATGAATTCCAGGATGTGCTTGGAATAAAATCATAAGGGCTAATTCTTGTGTTTTTATTCTTTTGGCAGCTCTCAAAAGAATCAGAAGAGACCGATAATGATTTATGCACTGGAGGAAGCTTCTCATGGTGTTCTGGAATATTCTGCATCAGTGCGGCAGCATTTGTTTTAAAAAAAAAACAATCAAACCCCCCCAAAAAAAAACAAACCCAAGAAGATATTACCTTAATGAATGAGATATAGGTACTCACATGAGATGACCTGAAAACACCTAATAGGATTTTAGAAAACGGGGATGTGCCCTGTTAGATTTCTTCTCTTAGAAAGCTCTGGACACACACACTACTGGTCAAAAACTATGCTCTCAAGATGTTATCCATGATTTTAGATCAAGAAACAAATCTACAAGTTGCTCTTGCTCATTCATTCAAATTTCCCTGTCTCCTAGGTTCCAAAACGACAGACCAGTTTTAACTCTCACCACAGAACTGTAAGGTATGCCCAGATCTATTTTAAAGACTTAAGTAAAAAACCTAAGACAGAAGAATTGAGATTCAATTCCTAATGCTAGCTAGAATTAACCAGTACAGAGGTCCTGACTGCGCACACTGAATAAATCCAGAAATATTTCCTTCTACATTAAAATTGTATTACAACATTTTGAAAAAACACATCCAATTGTATCTACCTTACAAACAGAACAGAAAAATGCATGTTAAAACATATTTTATAAAAATTTCACAGTGGTATATTTTTCCTTTTTTGGCTTTTATTTCACAACAGTTAGTATTAAATGTATTAAGATGAGCAAAGGTCTCTACACTATCTATATAAGTGAGTTCCTATTTTTTTTTATGCAAATAAAGGACACCAAAAATATCACATCAGCTGTCTAAATACAAAAATATCACTTTACAAAAATAAAACTAATTACTTCCCTTCTCTCCTTTTGTTTTTGTCATATGGTAAAACCCCTACTCTAAACCATTATTTAAACCAGCATCTCCCTCCTTTCTCACAAGCTATGAAGCTCAGCTAGAGTTACAGGTAAGGTATTAACAACATCTCAAATATTTTAGCTGACATCAGAACTATCCTCCTTTGAACAATAATAATGCTGCTTTACACTTTGAAATTTAATTTCAGGCTATGCAGTCTGCAGTAAAAATCTGGTATGAGTTATCCTCCAGTCATATTTGGATTTCTTTGCATTCCTTACAGACAGCAACGTAGGTATTCAAAATCAAAGCTGACAACCTAGAACACGTAAGAGACATTCAATCTCATTTCCCAAGCCAGGCATTCACTGTACCTCAGACTTCGGAAGTGCCAAGCTACATGATACAAGCCCTGACACATGATTACTTGCAGTGTTTGTTGCATATAATAAGCCAGCTGGTCATGTGTTTTTTGACAAACAAGGTACTTCTGATTTAAAAAATACTATATATATATATAAAAAAGTTTCAATACCAGAAGTCATGGAATAGTTGCAACTGGGAGCATAAGGAACTACAAAGGGAATTCTGAGAAACAGACACTGAGGAAAAGATGAGATATTTTAACCATAGAACCAGAACAGAATGACTGGTCTATTGAGTCAAGAGATCTTCTGTACTTAAGAAGTTCTAGAAGGTTCATTAACATACATGCTCATTGATGTATGCTTCAACAGACCAGAAAGGAATTCATAAAGGAGAGTAACTCTGCCCACCAGGTTTTACCCAAAGTCAAGGAGAAGTGAACATGGGAGTTAGCTGTATATTTATTTTTTCACTGTTCATTTGTAAAGTCTCTCTACTTCTTACATGCAAAATGAAGTCCAAACAGCTTAACAAAAATACTTCCCTTGTTTTCCACCATCTTTGGATCTCTCCCTTATGAAACAAAGAACAGAATGAGATGCTTAGGAAGCAGAATTAGAGTGAGAAACTAACAGTTCAGCACAGAATTAAGGTATTTTAATGAAATTTAAAACTTACACACACATTAGATTAAAATGATGCATTTTTGTCATTGACATTCTCCTTAGTTATGTATCTGAACCTTTATGTTTTGTAGAGGTCATTATAAGTTCAACATCTTCTAAGACATTTTTATGATATTTTAAATGTAAAAAAAAGGCCCCAAGTTAATCATTACGGAGAGGTGGGCATACTGTAGCAATCCTTAAGATATCTGTAGACTTTAGCACTGCTATTAGATACTAGTTTATCCTATGCTCTTCAAATAATTTTTGTTAGAAAGACAGCTTTGTAAATTAGATTCATGGTCTGTTTCACTCCTATGCAAAAAGTAGATTAAAATGTTGATCACTTTAGTCTGGGTTAAGATGGAAACAATGATTTGAAAATGAAAATGAGAAAGTATAATTTAACAATTCTGTACAAATCTCACCTTTGCTATTAAGAGGAATAATACACAATTTCATTTGCACACAGATAAAGCAGACAGAAATTGGAAAGTTGTGATTAACACTGCTTTGGCTAGTCATTCAGGTCCTATTACATATGTTTAAGTTTAAAAAAAATGATCACTATAATTGGATAGCATTTTTCAGGATATAAAAATTAAATTTTATTCCACTGCTGCTTTCAATTTCTCAGTGGACATAGCCTGCAGGCCGCATTTCATTGCATGCCTTTCTGAGTCAGAATATTAAATATTTATGAAGTTTTTATTTAGAGGATTGATAAAATCCTGTAGATTACCTCTGAATCCCTAACTGAAATCCCAACACATTGGGAGCACGCAATTAATGTTTGGATTTTTTGTAAGGGAACTGCTGCTTTTACTATATGGAATTTCAAGCTCATGATAGTCATCTTTTATCATCTGAAAATACTGACGGTAATCAGTACCTGCTTTTAAGTTTTTTGCCTTTGTATAGCTCTAATTCAGAAATGCTTACCAATTTTTTTGAGATTCTTAGGTAAGAGTGACAGACTAGCATATGGATGGAATAAATAAGGACATTTTATAAGCACACAAAACACAGGCCTCGAACTCATGTCTGAGAACCCAGCTACAGAGAATCCCGGGGCCTCTGCTTTTGATTAAAACCCAATAAAACCCCCAAACTACCTCTACAAATTTAATTCATGATATAAACATAACTAGCATGTTTTCAATTACATTCGTGTATTTAACTTTAGATGCCTGAGCCTGTTGAATTTGGAAGCTAGTTTTTATAAAATCCATGCAGAGAGACTTCTGTTGTGAATTTTGCACACCAGAAATTCTTTGAGAGAAGACGTCCAACTTCAGCACCTGATGTACAGGCTGCGATATGCTCCAATTATAAAAAGAAAGCTTAAGGGATGGAAGAACTCTCATATTTTACCACTTACTAACAGTTATTAAGGTTTGCCCAGCCTGCAGGAGAAATGCCCTTTCCCTACAAGCTTCTGGGAGCTGAAGCTCCAAGAGAAAAACAAATCAAAATCACAGGAACAGTGTACAGTTTGTATAAAACCTTCAGTGCAGCTCTTCAAAGTTAATGCTGCTTAAAAAAGAAAGAGATTCTTACAGTCATCGCTGGGGACAGTCAAAACCAGCCCCAAAATGCTGCTGCTCCCTTGCTACTCTGACACAGCATAAGAGCCTAAAAGTGAACTCAAATTCCACCTTGAACTGGAATTGGAGCACACTTCAATGGAGTCCATCTCAACCTAATTTATCCCGGCTAGCCTTGTTTTATTGTGTTCAACTGCAGTTAGCTTCTTGAAAGTGGTCTGTAGTCCCTCTCAACTCTGCAAGTAATCTGTCAACAAAAAACTATTTTGATGATTAAAAGAATTCATTTAAAACTTGGGGTTTTTTTTGCAATTTTCTTTTTGATTTTTGTTTTGTTTTTGGTTTTTTTTTTTTAGAAAACAAACTTAACCTAAGAAAACATTATTTCAACACCATTTAAAGCTATTTTAAGTGCTGCCATGTACTCACTGTTCAGTACCAAAAAAGAAGTGAACCAAATCAAACTCATGCCATATTGTTATACAAACACTTAAATGAAATCATTACGAATCACTTGAAAGGACATCATGATTCAACTATACATTAGTGACATTTAGTAGTAAACAACTCTGTTACTAAGTCAAATGTGGGGCAAGCATGAAAAATACCTGAAGGCAGGTGAAACTGAATTCTGGGCAAGATAACTAAGAGACAGATGTGAGCAAATAAGTTATGGAGCATAGACAACTTATGGCTACAAATAAACTGACAGAAGTTGCATCCCTTCTGGTAGCAATATCTTGCTATTCTATTGCTCCTCTTATAAAAGAGAAAGCATCGGTTATTAGAAGTAAGAAAATAGACAAAAGACAAATTGATTGGAATTACTTCTCAACACTCAACCATTTGTATCTACACAGACACACATCATCAGAACTTTTTAAATTAGCAGCATATAGAAATCTAATTAGGAACTAAATGAAACACCTTAGCTTTTGTTAATTCAGACCTGCAATATTTCTATGGCTCCCGTCTAAATGGAACTTGGCTATAATGAGTTCTGCAATACTCTGAACATCATTCAGAATGGTTATATTCCCGATGATGCAATTTTCCTTTCTAGAACTCATATACGAAAGGGATGCAAACAGAGTGCTCATGTGTTGCTCAATCATTACCTGGTACTGCTTTGACAATAAAGACCATGGGGTGTGCAACCTTCATGTGAGTGCTACCTAACTGTAGGCTTGATCAAGGTGTTCAAGTTTTATCTACTTTGCTACTCTGATCAATTTGAAGGCAGTCTTTCCCCTTGTACTGACATGGGAGCATATTCTCACCTTGGTAAATATACTTCCACTTTTTGCTTCTTCACAGAATTAGCCCATTCATTAATCAATGAGGCTTTAACCAGTGGTTCCAATGAGACCAGTGGAACTTCCTGTCTGGAAAGAACGATCATCATACTAATCTCATCTCCCTCATATGGTATTTCCAGAACTTGATAGATACCGCCTGCTTCATTGGATCCATCACTGAACTCTCCTACAAGAGAAAAACAACAACAACAAAAGCTAGTAGAAGTATTTTTTGTTTTGGTTTCACTGGAGATAGGGAAAAAATAGAAGGCTAATACAAGGCAGTATTTACTAGGTACAGAACCAAAAGTGACCCTCTTTTTTCTGTATGAAATTTATATTGGTGTCTTCAGCATAAGATTTCAGGCTTACACCTGCTTTCTTACAGAAACAAGCAATCACACGGTTTGTAAATAATCACACTTCCGAACCTATTACCTGACTTTCATTGGTTATAGAGAAGTATGAAAGTTGTTAAGGCTGCTAAGTCTTTCATGGAAGCAGGCAGAGGTTTTCTATCCAAGATTTTTTCAGTGATGAGACTGAGCAAAATACTGCAGTGTGAGACACTACAGAACTCACTTGGGGTTCAACCCCAAGACAAAAATGATCCTTAGTTCTGCTGTTCAAAGAACCCCTATTTTACCTCCCTAAGGATACTACAACAGTAACAAGCAAACATTTGTTTAAATATTTAGCACAGAACAAGAAAAATATTTTAGCAAGAACCAAGACTAGCTCAGGAATTGTAAAGAGGTTAGATTTAATGGATAAACATGTGGCATCACACACATATCTAAGAAGTAATCAAGAAAAAGCTCTTTATAGATGCTGCTATCTAGTTATAACACACAAGAATACACACTACATAAAGACGACAAAACCAGAGATACTTCACTGAACAAACACCACATTTAAAGTTCTAGGTGCAAGAACAAACAACACCACAAATGAGCATCACTGAAACATATCTACTCAGGAAAGATTTATTAGCTTTAAAACTGATAAAGCTCCAACTCACCATAGTAAAACTCTCCCTGCTGGTACATCATTGGAATCTGCACTTCACTTTCATCATCTTTAGTGAAAGAAAAAGTTCTAGTATTTTCAGGTCTGAACTGCGATTTCCAACTGCCTTTAAAGTAGATTGCGTTGATGAGAGCCAAATGAGTTGGAGAACCAAAATCTCCTGAAGACACAAAATCCTTGATCATATCTAAGAAGAAAACCAACTGTCAGTCTGCATATCAAATTGAGCATTAAATGAAAACTTTAGACAGCTTGAAAAACACACAAAAAAAAAAGCTGCGCTACCATGTAATTTCCAATTTAGATGTTTCATTAAATCTCAAATTAAACTGCTAGTGTTTTGTAAACCTAAAGCACAGTGTAGGTGTGCAAACCCTTCCATTAAGTATATGTTAAGTCAACTGTTTCTTGATCACTACTTAAATATACATAAAATGGAACCAAGTAGAAAAGGGGTCACATAAGGAATGTTTGCACTGGTGCTATAATACAGTTCAGCACTACCATCTTAACATCAAAACTTCTACTAACTCTGGCTCCAATCCAAAGAAGCACTTAAAACATACTCTATATTTAAATTGCATAAGTGTACCCATTGGAACCTTTACCTGTGCCAATTTTGAAGGAAGCATTCTCTTTCAGTAATGTCCTCCTGACTTCCAAGTAAGGAATAATTATAAACACCCATAAATTCACAGCATTTGTTCTGCTGACATTAGCTCTTGAAAAGCAAAAAAAAACCCAACCATTTAGCATCTGCTCTATTCATGGGAGGTACATCAGCTGAGCATGGCAGCTGCTTTGCTCCTAACTCCCAAGTCATTTACATCAGAATACAGTCTGTTACCTGCTTTATTTCATCTTAAATGGCTTGCTTTAAAGCAGAATAATTTAGACTTGGTTAAATTTGGTGCACTGTCCAGATATGTCACTATTCCTAAAGAATTACAGCTTCCTTCCGATAGCTTTCTTGCTCACTTCTATTTTTAACTGATATTGAAATGCAAGGTGTTAAAATAAACACATTTCTCAGATTATTACTTCTTAATCCATGGTTTAAAATACAAATTCTGCTTTCTGGAGCATATGACACTAACTGCCCTGAAATTTATGTATCAAAGGGCAGTATTTCTTCTGGGTTGCTGTCTGTACTTCATTTTAGCCAGAGCATTCTTAGAAATGAGATGTGACCAATACTGCTATACTCATTCTCTGTGACTGGGAAAGAAAAAACAAAACCAAACAAACAATGACAAAAAAAAAAAAAAAAAAAAAAAAAAAAAGGAATAAGAAGGAACACACTTCCAATTTTTCTATTTATATTTAATACATCATATTCCCTTATATTATATTTTCAGTCACATCTTGTTAATACACTAATGTAACACTAATAATTTTCCTGGCCAGAAAAATCTTTGACAGTTATATTTTCTGCTCTGAGCCTCCCATCATGCTTAACAACCTGGAATTCAAAATCTGCCCGTCTTGTACCCTTTTTCTAATGAGAAAATGAGCCTCTACCATATGAGCTGGCAGGCGGGAGAGAATGAGACCTAGTGGTCAGAGACCAGGCTGAGGGACTGTTACTATCGCAACCTACCCCTAAGAGACCCATAGCTGTCTTTGTTATCTCTACATAGCTCCTTCCAGGGCAATGGTTACGAACTCGGTCAGCACATGGCAGGTGTTAAGTAGAAGAACTTTTGCTGTTCCTTCTAAAAGAAAGAATTCCACTTTTTGTTCAGATAGACACCATGTTTCTCTGAAAAAACTCTGCAATCTGCTGCATTGCTTACATTCCCTCTATTTCTGTAATTTCAGATAAAGGGCAGAATTTATTATGAATATAGTAGCTGCTATTTTTCTTTGGAAAAAACAGATAACATTCAAAATTAAATAAAATCAATATATAAGGCATTTTTCCGCTTTAGTGCCATGCACTTCCATTATGCATTGCGGACTCTTAAATGTTCAGACTAAATGGTGATGTGTTAAGCTCCATCCCTGGTGGTGTTCAAGGCCAGGTTGGACAGAGCCTTGAGTGACATGGTTTAGTGGGAGGTGTCCCTGCCCATAGCAGGGCTGTTGGAACTAGATGATCATAAAGTCCTTTCCCATCCTATCTATTCTATGATTTTATGATTCTATAGGATTCCAGTACCTTCCCATTTACAATGGTACAACTGATGTTAGAGCAAACCCCCTTTTGAATTACACTTAAAATATCAACCTCCAGAGAATGTCAGATGAAGTTGAGTGCGATAATGCTTTGATCTCCACAACAAGGGACTAACCTCACTTTCCTACCTTGAGACTCTGCATGTATTCAGAAAATGTCACTTATTTGGGATTCCACAGGCGAAGCAAGTCCTAAATCATGCAGATCTGAATATGCATATTTACAACAGTAATTTTGCATTTACTCCCCTGCGGCAAATTTTTGCTGTGAAGCCCTGTTGACAGTTCCTCACATTGGAAAAGATTACACTACAGGGTCTGATTTTGGAGTTTAAAATTATCTTCTGTATTCCTCTGCATTCTGTTCTTACTACCTTGCAAACTGAATTTCTTAGAGATCTACTCCAGCCATTCAAAGCATACGCCAATAACCCCTTTGTAGACAACTTGCCTGCAGTTAGCAATAGTACTTACCTGTTTTTTTGTAATTTAATGCCAAAATCAGTATTAAAATACTATTAAAAAGCCTACCATCAAAACATTCTCCTTCAGTAAATGTTACAGGTGCTTTAAGATAGTAGACAGGTGAAAAAAATATTCAGATACTACTACATGATTAGCCATGGCTAATATTACTTAAGAGAGATCTTTCCTGTACAGCAAAAAAAAAAATACAATTTCACGAAGAACTGATACCAGAATTCTTTTTATGCAAGAAGATACTGTAGTCTCAAATGGAACAGATAAAAGCCAATGCAACAATTCAACACCACTGTAATACTCCAGAAACACAAACACTTACTGCAGGAAGTATACAAAAGAATCACATGGACTTACTATTTGTATGATTCTCCACCCATTTATTGATTTGGGTAGCTACAGCTGCACTTTGGCTGAAATCTACATTCTCTACTTCAGCTCTAAAATATTTTTTCACCAGCTGCAGAAATTTGTCACTGATATGAAATCCATTTTGCACATAGAGTGAATTAGCAACATTCAGAACATAATGACTTTCTTCAGTAGCTGCCATATCAGAAAGGCCCTTTAAGAAGGTAAACTCTTCACCTGAGGAAAGAAAAACAGAATTTCTGTTCCAGAAAAGGAAGGGTTTTTTTCTGCTGAAGTTCACAGTCTATTTTCCAAACACCTTGAGATCTGAAAGAACAATCTACAGGGTGGAACATGTTATTTAGAGCTTATTTTTTTCTATTATCTATAATTAGCATAATTAATGAGACATTTGAATCCCATAACAGACAAAGTTATCAACAGTAATTCTTTCAACACCAAGGGAGGAATTAAAAAAAAAAAAAAGTTCTTACAAGTCACAATTGTATGTCTTGTGCTAAGGGATAATTTATCAATGTTTTAGAGACACACCACAGAACCAAATACATGCTATAGTCTCCACAGAGAGACATCATCTGTGCAGTGGCATTGTTGAACACATCTTGAACGCTGTAGTCAGAAATTCCTCCCCAGGATCCTTTTACCAAAGACTTAGAAGTCCAGCACATAATGTGAGTAAGAATTATCATTCAGGTTTCAAACCAATTACTTTTATATCAAAATTAATAGAAATTGCCTCTTCCAAGCAATTTTTTTGCCATTCACTGATATTCTCCATTTGCAGTTACATTACAGTCATGTGCACTAACAGTTGAAACTGACATTCAGCACTGCATCCAGGTCCATGAATTATCCCATCCCATGTTACAAATGGGAGAGCATGGCAGTAATGTTCCCTGCTGAAGAACTCAATCCTGCTTCTCAGAAAGGCTGATGGGAACACATGGCATGTTGTACTGAAATAGCCACAATGCTTGTATTTCCCGATTAGCTTACGTATCTGTATGGGGCATTATGCAATGCAGAAAGAATATTAGAGACACAGAATTAGGGCAAAGAGCCTACAGGTTCTACCTACAAGAACCAAACAATTTGTGTAAAAGTAAGAGCCATTTTCAGTTAAATTACTGTGCTGCAATATTGCTGGAACTACTACTTTCCTTTTCCGGCTTTGCTATAATCAGATGTTCCTAAAAAAACCTTCTTATAACTCTCAAGGCAAATGCAAGCTTATTTGGCAGACAGAAACCAAGATCAATAATCACCTGCAACTGCTTCAGGTTGCTCAACTGCAAATTCAGGTGCTCAAGCCAAGCACCCGATGTTCTCATCTCTCAGCTTATGCAGAACCCACTGAAGGATGCTTCAGCATGCTAAAGCCATCAAACAGGATGCCAAGAAGCCTACTGATTAATAACCCATGGACATGACTAGGCCACTTCCATCATTGTTCAGGCATTGCCACCTGTTTCTTTCAGATAAAAGCTCCACAGTAAAACATTACTAAAAGGACTTACCACTTTTTAAGCTGTCAAAACCCAAGGAATGTCGAATTTCTTTCAGAGTGGTTCCATGGGCTCCAAGCTCTACCATTCCCATGGCTATTGCAATGCTCAGAGGAGAGAAAAGAATATTCTCATCTTCTCTTGCAGCTCGGAGCTGATTGTAAACATTCACAGAAAGCTCAGTAATGGTTTCATCAGGAAAATTTATCTTGAAGGCTTTGCTTTGCAAAGCAAGCAAAGACAACAGTCCAAGGAAATACATGCCTTGAGATTCTAAGATCTGCGAGATAAATTTCAAAGAAAATAAGTTAATCCTGTTTAATTAATAATACATTCAACTTGAGAAAAAAAAAAAAAGAATAGTAAACTTTTTAGTCTTAAATCTGTGGGGAGAAAAAAAACCTAATTGGAGTTCAGCGCATGATTCAGATATTTGGAAACACCACTCACAGACATACTATTCAAACAGAAGTAATCTATTTACACAAAAAGACAGACTACTTCATTATGGACTGAAAAGTTTTGCAAGTCTTTCAGCCACAGATTCACAAAACATGGCCTGCACAGAAAAAGACCTCAAAGACATAGTAACAGCCTCAGCTTTTTAATTCTGTGGTTGTAATTGTTAAGCAATGCTGATCTGGAATCAGTATGTGCTCCAGTACTTCTTCACCAGGGAGACCTACAAATCCACATTACTTTCATTTGACCTTCCAGTAAAATACAATTTATTCATCTAAGTCACTCTAAGCCCCAAATGCTAATTCCTATTTCAAGCACCATAAGAGATATCTACCGTGATGTTGCTCGGTTCCAAAAGCGTGACAAGCAGCCAAAAATTCTTTGAAAGAAAAATCTTGACTTAGTTACCAATGGAATCCCTTTTGTTAGTAAATGATAGTGAAAAGTTAGGTAGTTATGCTAGTAAGAGACAACACCCCCTCAGAGATCTTTAGAGGATAAAGTTACTGTACACATGAGTGAGAAACATTCATCAGGGAAACAAGAAAGTAAACAAAATAGCAAAAAGCGGCTAGCATTAAGCTTCTGACTAATCCATCCTCTAAGCTTTGCTAAAATGCTTCAGTAAGCAACAATTCTCACCCTACTACAGTTCAGCTCATCACACAACTACTCAAATTGAAACTCCAGCTGCTGGAGCAGTGTACATCTATTTCCATCCTTCCGTTTTTTCATTGAAACTTTAGGCTACCTTAGCATCTGGCCCACTACTGCCATGTGTCTTGGGTCAGGAAAGCCAAGCCAACAGAGCTTGCATTTCAATTCCTTCTCTTCACTACTTACTCTCTAACACATACAAAGCAAAGATTCCCAAATGAGAAAGTTAGACAGTAAAAGACTAAAAACTTTAGTCCAGAAGGGCCTACATGTTGTTGTGTCAGTCTGCAGGTCTTGTCAGCATGGGACAAATTTGTGCGAATGTGTTACTCTGTTGCTCAACTGAAGTCCACATACATGCAGCCAACGACAGTGCCTCTGCCTTATGCTTCCCAGCTCTCCTGTTCCTGCACGTACTATGCGCTTCCAAACACCTGACAAAAATTCTTAGAAAACTTTATACAACACTTACATTATACATTTCATCTTCAAAGGCCTGTGTAGCATTACCTGATTAACTCACACAACAGTGAACAATACACAATTTAAGCATTATTACTCATATTTTATAGCTGAGAAAGCATAAAAAGCAACAGAGTATATATACATGCCTTGGCAGCAGCTTATGCAGTCAGTAGTTAAGGTATTTCCTGTCCCCTATCCATAGAGCAGCCTTTTGTTTATTTTTGCACTGAAAAAAATTATATAGGTGAACTGGTGCAGCAATCACTCATGCTTTAGGGGAAGGACAGGATCCTAGGGCGATATCTCCTTTCTGACAATTGCTTCCATATGTGTAAGAAACGTGCCCCTTTTCTCAATTTCTAAAAAGCCCACCACTATGCTGGAATCACTTCATCTCTCTGGACTACCTGAATAATCTTTCTCTCATTCTTAGCAAGATATCAAAAATCTCCACCAAAGGCTCTTATTCCATTTAAGAATGGCACCACAAGTCATATAAGCCTAAAGCACCAGCTTCATACTGTACTTATTACTTGACGACTACATATTTCAGTACACTTATAAAACTACTCTGCACTTCACTGATGTCCAATGGAAAACAGTTCAATCACAGCCATGACCATTGCTATTTATTTCATAAAGACTGAGGCAGTTCTATTACTGTCCAAAACATCAACATCCTACAAACTTTCCCAATAACTGCTTTTCTTGCAGCAGTTAAATTTTTTAACCTGCCCATTTATTAATTATTGACTTTAGGTTATTAGTGTTACTGTCACAGGAAATAACTGGATTTGTTTTAATTCAGATCAAAGTCATTCTAGATATTTTTTTTTCCAGTAAAAATAAGGCAGAGCATGGCACTCTCCCAGTGTATTATATATATAACATACGACTTCATTCATCGTGACAGCCTCTGCAGCCCGGCCCGACAACCCCGCGGGGAGCGGGGCGGCGGTGAGCCCCAGCCCCGAGCTGCCCGCCGGCTCCGAGCCGGGAGGAGCCGCCGGGAGCCTCAACGGACCGGGCCGGGCAGAGGAAGGGCCCTACCCGGGGAATGCGCTGGGAGCGGTGGGGAACTGGGCTGGCGACAGCTGGAAGGGAGCGGGGGAAAGGACAGCAGTAGTGTCGGCGCAGCGGGGGACATGGACTCACAGATACGGCTACGCGGGAAGGAGGGAACGTGGGGACCGGTGGGTGCCACTGTCGGCCAGGAGCGCTGGAGGAAAGAACCACTGCTGAACCTGGGAAACATGTCCAGGCAAAAGGAAGACAGACTGACAGACAGGAATGAACACCCCTTACAGGCAGAGGATGTGACCAGATCTTTTGCTGGCAGTGTTCTCAAGATACTTGTGAAAAATATGGCTCACAATGTACGACTAAAAGAACAATGTAAGGGAAGATGCTTTAAAGAAAACTGAAGATCTGTGGGTTATAGTTTGGAGAAAGCTGTAAAGCAGGCCAGACATCTGAACAGTCCTTGCCAGACAGTGTGAAAACAGGCTAATCTCATCCATCTAATCTGTCTGTGGTAAATTCTTCAGTTTAATTCTTCTTGCACTTCTGGTACAAACATGCACCACTGTATTGACAACAGGGAATCCAGCTCTTAATTATCATTCCAGTCATAACAGTTACTGCTTCCCTGATTCTGCCTTACTTTAGGCTGTGTTACTTCTGTTTTATGCTTTCTCATGCCTCTTCATGAGCAGGCCTTGATCCAAAAAAACAGCCGAGCACTCATTATGGTGCAGCATGTTCTCAGCATCTCTCCTCACAGAGGAGGGCACTCTGTTTTGTTTCCGCAGCAGTATGGAAAGCATTTCTAAAATTGACTGTATGCTATTCACAAATAGACTTCAAGTGAAGGAAATGACGCTGAATATTATGTAGCGTATGTCCAGGAACTTAAACAATTCCCATAAGTATCTTAAAACTTTTTAGTCTTTTTAGACTCTTCCTCAGAGTATTCACCAGTATAGTGTGTCACTGCTTTCTACATCAATGAAATCTAGCTAAAAATACTGGATCAGCTGAAAAGGAGTCAGAATTCACATTGAACAACATTAAAAAAATCAAGAACTATCAGTTTCAAATATTACTGCACACATTTTGCATTTATTGCCTATCTATATGAACACAAAAATAGCTATCTGAATTACTGTGACTTCTCCATTAGACAGATGTTAAGTCCAAAGATACAAATTTCTTGTTTGAGGGTCAGTCCCAGGCAGAATCTACTTTTTGTTTTATCTGAATGGATGCATGAACACCACTCTCCCCTACAAGGCAATCAATGAATTAGTGCAAAAAGACAAACACTCTTTGCAATAGCCTCTTCTTGAAAAGAAATTGCGTATCACAAACCATTACTGGCTAGACAGTTCTGTCAGAGCATTAGTTTTGTCCTTTCTTACAACTGTTCATGGGGAAAAAAGCAGTAACAGAACACTAAATAATGCTTCAAACATCTGAGAAACAACTGTACCTCCAGATGAGACGTTATTGGACAGTTATACCTGATGTTACCAGGCAACTTGTATCACAGCATCAATGTAAATTGGCTTCTCCAACATAAACACACTTCTTTATTTGAATACCAGTTCCACCGAGTCTGATATTCCTGCGTGGTTCTTCTAGTGGTTCTGCTCTGGGCACAGACATGCCTGTTTTGTCTGAGGGCTTCTTTTGCCTTTGGACACTGTTCTGTGCAGTGTTTGAGAGTTTCTTTGAGACAACATAACTGAAAGACATCTTTGATTTTTTCTCATTTTTTTTTCCACTTCCCTCACACATTACTTAAAATAATAAAAAAGAGACCCCCCCCAGGTGTATGACATTAGGTAGGTACTGCCAGAGAGGTCATGACTAGCTGAATTCCCAGGAAACTTTTGCAGTCAAAGTTTCAGAAACCTTCTGTAAAGGTTTAATCAGTCCTGAAATCCAGCCTACCACTTTTCTACAACAGCTCACAGCCAGCTCAGTTTAAGGGCACTGTTCCTGTTTGCGCTGTGGCCACCATAGATGCATTACTGTGTGCAGGCAGAGGGAACACCTGTTTAACTAACATTTGAAGAAAAACACTGACAGACTAGAATTCAGGACTGATTAACTATAGCTCTTGCCTTTCCCTAAGCATAAGGATGGAATGACTAAGAGGAAGTAGAACAACATCACCCCCTCACACCCACAAACTCTGAACTATTCAATTCACCACATATGCTTTCAGAAAAAATGCAAAAGGGGCAAGCATCCTCTCTAAGCCAAGATATTTTGAGAGATAGCATAGAATAGTTTGGCTTGGAAGGAACCTTAAAGACAGTTTAGTTTCAACCCCGCTGTTGTGGGCCAGAATGCTCAAAGCCCCGTCCAGCCTGCCCCTGAACACTGCCAGGGATGGGGCAGCCACAGGTTGTCTGAGCAACCTGTGTCAGTGCTCACAAGAAAGAATTTCTTCCTAATATCATATCAACAAACTCAAACTGAGTTCACAGACATGAAGTACTATGAATTGTGAAACAGAATTGGACTCCATGTAGGAAAGTACTAAATTCAATCAAGGGTTGAATTCCTGTACCTTGTACATGTCAGACAGGTTGAAAAACACAGGATTATTATTTGTCTTCTACACCTTTACGGACTGTGGGTTTTATAGAGAAACTTACATACAACTTTAAAAATCTACAATATAAAGGTGTGACGTATTGCTTTAGTTTCTCAGTAAACAGACTTAAATTAAGATTAGTTGCCTCAAAGATTACTCTTGTCTACATGCAAGGTAAACACCAAAGGTTTGGGAAGCACAAATGAGAAAAAAAAATGCTGATTTGTTCCTATCAGCATATAAAAGAAAAGCTTGGGGGAAAAAAAAAAAAGCAAGTATGGTAACAGGGCTGATTTAATTCTCTTCTGGAAAGAAGAGCATCTGCAGGAACAGACAGAAGTCTGGCAGACCAATTTTATAATGTGAGAAATGAATTTAATTAGGGAGGAGGCCCTGCTGATCAGAGCTAAAAAAACCCTATGTATCTAGGTAGGAGTTGGGTGCTTCCTCCTTTCCCTCATACCTAAACAGAATTGTGTCATGTTTATGACAGATTAATCATGAAAATATGGTTAAATTCAGTCTCTACTGCTCAGCCAGCTAGTAAACATGGTAATTGCCACAGGCACTTTTAGTCTCCACGATTTCTGGTTGGCAATCACTACAAACAAAACATCAAAGAGGGAGGGACTCCCTAACTAGAACAACAATTTAGAAAATCAATAAACACTCCCCCAAGAAGCAGGCACTGATCACCAGCTGAGCTGGAGCAGTTAGCAAGATCATCGGCTGTTCACCAGGACCAGGCAGTGGTTGTCATGGCTACCCCCATGGATGTGCAAAGGTAGTGCAGGGAACGAACATGGCTACTACCACAAATCTCAATATTCTCACAATTCCACGCGAGCAGTTTGTACTGCAGAATAATGTAGTAATTGATAATTTTTTAATCCCTACTGCTTTGTGCAGGTATTCAAGATTTCAAATCTTTATTTAAAGATCAGGCAAAAAATTGCATCTCCGGCCAGCATTACTGGAGCAAAAGTATCCTCCCACCTACAGCATTGTGGTTTTACCTCTAGAAAATCCCACAGAACTAATGCGGCACTTCCTCCCATTAGGTGCTTACTTTGTTCATCACCCTTTTCTTCCCCATCATTCAGCTACTCTCTCTCCATCACAGGGAATGACAGCCAGTGTACTGTGAAACAAAGCTATAACCTGAGTTGACCTAATCTGAAAAACAGCTTTTTACGTAACAACTGAAAACAGGCAGGTATGCAGGCAACAGCAGTGCAAAGGCTAAATGCTGTAATCAAGCATCTAAATGGGAAATCTACATCCTACCAAATGCTATAAGGGTCTCTTTACACAACCCACTAGGGCATACTTAAGTGTGCAGCTGAGATACAGGAAAGCCTGACTGAAGGTGATAGGAGGTAAATGAAAGTACTAATTCTCAGAGCAACAGATATGCAATTCATGAGATATTACTGCTTATAGCCAGAAGACTATACCCAAGGAAATAACAGAATAACTAGATGTCCATAAAACAGTTTAAGCTATGGCTATCACGGATAGTGCAAGCAGTACATGAGGGTACCTACAAAGCACTTTGGTTATTAGAAGTAGTTCGGTTACTGGAAGTAGTGACAATCATGTGAAACTACACATGCCTTTTGATACCAGGCAGGCACAAAAATATGAGCTGCAACATGTCTTAAATTTAGCTACCGAGTCAATGCCTTCATATTACGGTATGTATTTACATTTCTGTGTAGCAAAAATGTTTCTCCCTGAAAAATGTTTTATCTCCAGCTTATATGAGCATATGACTTTGTCAGAGATTCTACAGATACATCTAGAATCATTAAGCTTGTCTGAATCGGTTTCAGAGATGTGCAACAACATCCATATTTCAATCTGCACGAACACTAGAAATATAGGATTTTATCACCATCTGTCAATTATGGAGTCATTGCCTTCTGGAACAGGAAACCTTGAGGTTAATTTCATTAGCAAGCAGCGCAGTAACAATATATAAAATACTGGGATATGTAAACCTCTAGCACATAGTGACTAAACCAAAGAAAAGTCTTTGGACCACACCAGAACTCTGCTTTCCAATATATAGCAAGGCATGCCCCTCAGGAGTCTTCATTCGTATCTTTTAAAATGAAACTATAATGCCAGCAGCTTTGAGAAAAATCTGAAAGGAAAAATGGTATGCTGAAAACCTTCATGTTGACGATTGCTACCACTGAGTCCCAAATGTTTTTAAACTTTCATGGAGCTTGGCATGGCATCACTAACCTCCTGAGGTAATTATGCAAGCCGAAGTTGCCTTAATTGAGCTTCCTCGAGCATAATCCCTCAGCTCCAATTAAAAAATAAAGAGATGCCAAGAAGCCATGTCCAAAATACTTAAATTTGAATAGCCTAAAGCAAATGTTTAAAATCATGCCTAGACAATTAAGAAAATGTGGTCTTACTTTAAAAAACTACTACTAAAAGGCATGCAATTATGAGGACACACATAAAATTTCTCTATTTGTTTCTTAGAATCATAGAACGGTTTGGAATGGAAGGGACCTTAAAGATCACCTAGTTCCAACCTTCCTGCCACAGGCAGAGATACCTTCCATATTGCTCAAGATCCCATCCAACCTGGCCTTGAACACTTCCAAGTATAGGCCAGCCAAAACTTCTCTGGGCAAGCTGTTCCAGTGCCTCAGTACCCTCATAGTAAAGAATTTTTTCCTAATGTATAATCTGCATCTCCTGTCTGTCAGCTTAAAGCCATTACATGTTTCATGGTCATATGTCCTAGGGACTCTCTGCTTCTATAGCACTGGCAGCAGAAGGGGGGCCAGCTAAAGTACAATACATCCAGTTCGTGCTTGGAGGTCAGATGGGGCTTACTGCTGCTCACAAACTGCTAGACAGACATGGCAATCTGTAAAGTCAGACAGCTGCTTAGACTACATCTTGCTTTATAAACAGAATTAAAAGAAGACAGAAATTCTAGGACAAATCCTATGAAAAATCACTGACCACAAACTTTATTGACACAAATTTTTCATGGTAAAAAAAAAAAGTGCATGTATATATATATATGTATATATATAGTGCTGCTTTCCTACCCTATGCTGCAGTTTTCACAGAAAAGGCATACAAATGAGATGGCTCTGAAGGCCACTGTAGTTGCTATTTCCTTGCAGCACTACAAAGTGGTGGTTTAACTCCTCAGGATGGTCAGTCTAACATTTTTGGTTAATGCTGAATTTCCCTTAAGTATATTAGTGTGTTATTACTCTTGTGAACCTCTGAATAGCCTTGTTGCAGCAAATCTTGTAAATTTGATTTTAACAAACCAGTATTTAGATGTTTTCTTCTGTCTAGAAGAAGAAATTCCAGAAATTGTTTGGCAGAGTATTTTTACTTGTGACAGCTACAATGTGCCCCACAAAGCCAAAAGCTATAAATAAGAAAACACAAGCCAAACAAGTTTTGTGAAGGAGAAAATATTAAGTACTACAGAATTTGGGGTAAAGGCTCAAACTGGGGATACACATGGCCCTTCTGAGAAAGTTGACAAAGGCTAACTAGGGAGGCCTTCTAGGCTAGAGATTGAAATATCTTCAGCAGATCAAAAGGGAGGTCTACCTGTGAAGTTCTATATAAACAGCTCAATCTGACATAGACTGTTGTTTGTTTTGTTGGCTTGTTGGTTGTCATTCCTATACACAACTCAATGAGGTCACTTTCATGCATGTTAGTCTTGTGGTGAGGATGTTGACCTGATTTTACTGTGGAAGGAAAATGTAGACACAGAAGGTGAAGTTTGGCCTTAGAAGCTCACAAGAACCAATTCTGACAAGTTCTACTTTTGTATTAAATTTTTTAATTTTCAGTGAAAAGGCCAGAGTACTCTACTCACAGTGCAACCATGTAGTGAAGACATCCTAAATGTAACAGTAGCATTATTTTTCCTCCCTCAGATTTCCTCAGGGCTGTTAGGGAAAGGAAGAGTGTGATCCAATTCTGTAGAAGTCATTTTCCATCAGAAGCAGCAGAGTTGGGACAATGCAATCAGTTTTCTTTAGATGCAAGAACAACTTCTTGCCTGCTCATGCATGTACTGCAAATTTTCTTTCTTACAATAAGTCACATTTCTGTTATCTTACAGTGAAATTTAATTGATCAGCAAGCTCCCAAGTATAATTTAATTAAAAGGGCAGTAGCTAAGTTTCACCATATGCAACTGCCAGATGCAATCATTGGAGTCTAAGTCTAAAGGCGACGTTACTGCATGTACTGAAGCATAGTTTTTATAAGTGATGAAAGCTGTCACTTATGTCACAGATATTGCTGTAAGGCATTATACTGCAGTTTCAGCAGAACCAAAAAGAAATATTAATAATACATTCTGTGAAAGCATTTACAGCAAATGAGTTTGGAACAACATTTTAAGTGCCATACACTTTCTTGCAACCCCGTATTTATCATGAAGTCACTTGAGACATGAAACATTAGACTATATAGTTTGCCTGGCGTTATGCAAGCTCTTACAGCCAACTTTAAATCTTCAAAAGTTGAAGGATCAAAGGATGCAACTACTTAGGGATAAACAAAACCAGGAGCCCTTTACTGTTCAGCGATTCACAGGAATCAGGAATACTGCAAAGGTACCTTAAAATTGTGTCTCTTTGGAAAAGACTTGCTGAATGCATTTCAGAAGCCTACCAACCAGCTCAGGGAAATTTTTAAATGTCTTTAACAAAACGCAGTGAAGAATGATAGGTTTTAAATCATCCCAGAATAACTAAATAGACAAGGTATATATTAGCTGTGAAACAGTATTTCCAAAGTTAAAAGCAGAAGTTAAATTTTTCAATCTATTGTTCAACTTCCTTTGCAAGGACTTTAGAAGAAAAAAAAAAAAATCAAGCTATAGTATATGTCAAGAAGATGAAGAAAGTCAATTAAAATGTATCAGGATTTCAGAAAAGGAGTCTATCACTTTATGAACTGAATGCAAGTGTAATACATGAAACAGCTTGCTTTCCTATGAAACAATATTGGCTTCAGAGCTGCAATTGACAGGGCGCTGCATTTACATTTGAGGATTGTTACTACTGCCAGGAGAGCTATTATTCACTTACACTAACACTACTTAGATCAGAATTAGTTTCTTACAGTACAGTAATAAGATATACAGATTACTTTAGAAAAAGAAGTAACAACTAACTCTAGCATTTAAAGTAGATATCATACCCTGATTAATTGCAAATGGCAATTTATCATTGCAAGGTTTGTTATTTGTGATAGAGCTTGTTTCTCTACCACTTTTCAGCTTCATAGTCCATTTCTACACAGAAGATGCAAGACTGCAGCAGCTGCAGCCATTGGTGAGCTTCCAGGCAACTACAGTTACTCTCAGAAGTAACTGCATATATCAGACAAACTGTCATGACAGCCGTAATCCTGACAGCCAGTAACGGAATGGTATTAAATGCTGGCCCACACCAGCTCCCAAGTACAGCAGTGTGCCAGCAGAGCTCCCCAGTCACCCGGGCAGCCCTGGCACCTTCCACACTGGCAGCTGCCCTGGAGCTGGCCAGGGGACCATGCTGGCAGAGCTGGCCAGGCCATTACCAGGAGTTAATAGAGCTGTCCTGGCACAGCAGCTGACGCTGGATAGGACTGACAAAAGATTCATTTTGACACCAGTTGAAAGAGCTGTTTTGGCAAATGTACTTACCCTGACCAACAAAGCCACAGTTAATGCAAAAATCAAAATGAAAACAGCCTGTAAAGCTGGTCTTCCACAAAACCTTAAGAGACAAAAGGATGAGAAACAAGACTCAGCGTTCAGTCCTGAACCAGCAAAATGGAGTCAATATGCAAGAATATTTCATCAAAATCTGTATCAGAGAAAAATTCAGCACTGATTAGACACCAATACAGGCAACTGATCAGCTCATGCCATGTCTGCACAGGAGGAAAAAACAGCTAGTGTGACATAGAGTACAGGATTGACACCAAAATCCTCACATTTTCTTCACATCATCATTCAGGTCCTTCTTCCTCCTTGCTTCTTCATAAGCATCCATCAACTTCGCAGCTTAAGGCAAAAAAAAGGAAACAGTAGTAGCCGCATACTGTTCAAACTGGATGAGCTGGCAGAGTAGAAAGACAAGAAGCAACCTCAGCTCCTTGCAAGTGTTAGTGAAATTGTTCAGAGAGAATATTTGGAACAGCAGCAGTTTCAAGGGATAAATGGGAAAGTTGGAAAAAGAAAGGCAGAGAGGAAAAAAACCCGAACCCCTGCTGCGCAGATATTTTATCTACAACAGAAGATATGCAACAACCAAAGAAATACAGCTTCCTCAGAGAAAAAAAAAAGACTTATTTCACTTATAATGAATATTCACATTTTCATTCTAATACTTTTTTTACTGTCACCTCAGAGACCTGTAGCTATTGATATATCCCTCTTGGCTCACCATGGACAAAACAGCTCAGTTCAGAGTCCAGAATTCAAGCTGTGCCTAGAAGGTGGAATCTGGGCTTGAAGCACACTTCTGCCGATTACTATTCAAGCTTCATTGGTTTGTGTTTGTCAGAAATGATGCTGCTTCAAGTATCCACTCAATGATGAGCCATTAAGACACCACATGTAGGGAGCTAAATTTGTCATAATCTTGCTTATTTTCCCACACAGAGAAGTTTGTATCCTGTTAGATCTGATTCTAAAAGCTAAAGCAATTCACATTAACAGGAGCAATTATGAAGCACCAAAGAAACAGTCCACTTGGTCACTGGCTCAAATCTACACAGTCCCCCTGTGGCTGTATGAACACATTTGTGGTATGTTGTACAGAGGGGGGTTAGATTATTTTTTGTTGTTGTTGTTGGTTGTGGTTTTGTGGGGGTTTGGTTTCGGCTTGGTTTTCTTTTAAAATTTTTGGAACAGGTTTTTATCATTCAAAAACACCCAATATCTTACAGAAAGTAATTAAGTAATTTCCCATACCCAGGATGAAAAATGAGGGTTGAAACCTCATTGTGTCCCTCTCCCAAAAAGAGACTGTTTTCCAGTAAGTCTTAGGCGTTTTCTCTATAATTTGCTGCCGTAAGTTAATATTAATCTACCTTTTGTTAGCAATAGTATAATACTAGTCCCATTTTTTGTATTATGGGCTATGAGTCATGCACTTCTAAGATTTTACACTGGTGGGTAATATACACATTCTTACTGAAAATTGGGTTAATCTTTTTAATAAGCGTGGCTCTGAAAACCAAGTAAGCTAACCTGAGTTCCTGTGTCTAAGATCCTAGTTTTCAGGCTTTCCACAGGTTATCCAATTGTTACATCTAAATTAAGTGGTTAAATAAGCAAGATGGACAGCTGTACCTCACAGCAAGGAATTTAGACTGAGTTTCTGCCAAGCAGGTCCATTAACACAGCCACAGCAGGAAAGATTTTCAATCGGTATATCTCAGCAGCTAACTCATTAGCCAACAATCAACCACGATGTTTGCCTCATTCAGACCTCCTGAAGCTGATGCAGCTGTATGAGAAATGTTGACCAAAACATGCACATTTTTTTAGATACTCACCACAGAACACTATCCCAATGTGTAAATGGGCAAATGTTGGTCTCTAATCACATGTTAATCCTTGAAAGCGCACACTGAATCAACTGTACACCTTGCAGAAACTAGACTGTACTGCAGCCACCTCTCTGTTTCGTAACAGGGAAATTTATCACTGTGATACATGAGATTGTTTAAAACTGTGGTTAGCCCAGCTCTTCGAGGGAGAAAAGTAGGCATGGTGGTAGAATTTAAAAAGAAAACATCACTTAAAGCACTAAATTATCCATCTGAAGTTCTTTTTAAGTACGCCTCTTTGTTCAAAGTCATTCAAGACAGAATATACAGGCTTTTTTTAACTGAAGAATATGCTCACAGAATTGTTTGAAACTGCCTGTGCACAGGTATAAGCAGTTCAATTATATCAGGTATACAATATTCACTAGCAAGTAATACTTACTTGGAGTACTGTGTGCAGTTCTGGTGTCCTCAACATAAAAAGGACATGGAACTGTTGGAATAAGTCCAGAGGAGG
>JASSUY010016718.1:0-10142 GCA_032466535.1 Forpus xanthops | reverse complement strand
AGAGTTGGGGCTGGTCAGCCTGAAGAAGAGAAGACTGCATGGAGACCCCATAGCAGCCTTCCAATATCTGAAGGGGGCCTATAGGGATGCTGGGGAGGGACTCTTCATGAGGTACTGTAGTGAGAGGACAAGGGGTAATGGTTTCAAACTTAAACAGGGGAAGTTTGGATGTGAGGAAGAAATTCTTTCCTGTGAGGGTGGTGAGGCACTGGAATGGGCTGCCTGGAGAAGCTGTGAATGCTCTATCGCTGGCGGTGTTCAAGGCCGGGTTGGACAAAGCCTTGGGTGGCCTGGTTTAGTGGGAGGTGTCCCTGCCCAGAGCAGGGGGGGTGGAACTAGTTGATCTTAAGGTCCTTTCCAACCCTAATCATTCTATGATTCTATGATTTACTAATCCATATTGAGGCTTTTAAATCAAATCTTGCATTCTTACATGCTAAAGGTAAAGCACTGACTCAGATACCCTCCTTTTTTCTAGAATGGCTAACTATTATCCTTGGCTTTCTTCAGTAAATCCAAATATTACATGCCAGTAAAGCTGAGTTTGTTGCCTGCATGCTGGTCATTAGTAAAGGCAGGGAAAAAAGAACCAAACCAACCAAAAAAAAAAAAAAAAACCCTCAACAACATCAAAATCCCACAAATTATCAACAGAAGTCTGATTTAGTCTCAAGCAGACCTCAGAAAACCTGGTCAGTGAGAACATTTACCAGAAGTCACTTCGTGCTGAGAGAGTACTATTTAAAGATGAAATGAAAACTTTCAGTTACAAAACATCACAGGAGATGGAGTCCCAGCTCACTAAGAAAAATACAGAGCTGTTAAATTAAGATCTAGCACAAGGTTTTTCAAAGCTTGCACTACTTTCAGTGAACTTCTAGCGTCTGATTCCAGCAGCTCAGAGGTTTTGCATTTTTACCTCACAAGAGCAGATAAGCCAGGCTCAAAACTGAAAAACGTTACTGTCAGAAATAGCACTGATTTCTATTAATTCAGTGCTGTTGACTAGTTGAGGTACGTATGTGGTCCTCAGCCCCACAGCAGCTGAGAAGTACTAAGAACTGCATCTCCATTCATGGTTAAGGCTCTTAGTACCTGTAATCATGATACCTGCCGTGTGCTGCAGCCAAGGTGCAGCCAAGCTGCAGGCAATGAGGTCTGGAGATAAGAAACTTCCTTGGAGTCATTTGCAGGCTGGGTATTACAAGGTTCTGGACAGTTTTAATATTTCTTAATAAGTGCTGGTTAATAATGAGTGTGTTCTCATTATCCAGTATCACACCACACAAATACATGTTTTTAGGAATGTTACTCTAGTATAAAGGGTAGATTCACTATATCTTTATGTATAAAGAAAAAAAAGGTAAACTTGACAGGCTGAATTGAGTGTAAAGATCTAGGTGAGGAAGTTAAGAGTATAAGAAAAAGATAAATTTCTAGTATTTCATAAATTGTCTCTATTGGACCTTATTTCCAAACTCTGTGCATTCAGAACCCCCATCTACCTGTATGTACAGTAGATATCGGATGACCATAAATCAGCATGGCAAAGGTGCAAATCCCTTTGGTCTGTTTTGTAAACTTTTTTCCAGATTGCTCCCTGCTCCTGAAGTGAGAGAATTGGCACAGCCAGCTCACGTGCTCTACAGATGAGTTATCCGTTGCAGCATTTAGCAGTATCTGGTGCCTAGGGGATGGATTTTGCTTTCATCTGCTGGCGAGGAAGAGCAGTTGCATTTTGGGGACTGATCCAAACCTCACGGTCAAACACATACAAGCAGAGCAGGAGTCTCCCTGGCTCTGGTCCACTGCAGCAGGATGAGTGCTGGAGCCAGCGCATCTGTTACCCTCTCTGACTTTGAGGCACCACTGAATTTATTTCTCTCTCCAAAACTATCCTCTGAATCTCTGCAGTACATGTTAACAAGCAGCTATATGTCAGTGCTGCAAATGCTACATCGGAACATTTAAACAGGTTTGCTAGGTGCAAACTCTCTCTACCTCTATGATTTTAACTCTCATGAAAGTAGCTATTTGAAACAAACAGATGAAAGTTTCAAATAGGAATATATTTCAATTTGATTACATTGCTCATAACTAGCAAAATATTTATATATATGTTGTTAGAGTGTACCTACAATTCCAGAATGTGTTTGCCTTTATAAAAATCTCAATTTGCTCAAATGGGAGTGAAATCAGGCACTGCTGCAGCAATGTGTTGTAGTGACAATATTATTTGAAAGTTTCTCTAGAAGTTCTTCCTATAGAAGTTGAATGGCAGACTTTATGTAGGCTTTGCCAACATAAACTCCCAAAATAGACATTTGCCAACATAGACTCCCAGAACTGTATATTATAATGTACAAAATATACTGAAATAATGCTTACTGTTTCTCATAGCTCCCCTCAGTGGTCCCTAGTTTGTAAACTTAGAACCAGACCTTTCAAAAAAAATCTTTCAGACTTACAGAGAACAGAAGGATTTATCAGCTGGATCCAGCAGCTCTGAGGTGCTTGTTCTAGTCTTTTTTTCTGATAGGGATTTTCCTTATGCTAGCCTAAATGGAGTGTCACCGTTGAACCTTCCATGGTAAGGCACAGACCCAGAGAGTAAACTGGACCTGTGTGAGGTCATACTGTCACAGTCTTTGTCACTTACAACATGAGATGCCCAAATAACTTCATTTTCTGCTATTTTACTTCCAAATTTTGCATTTTTTCCAACACACTTTAAGTCAACTGGGTTAAATCCAGGTAACTTGTCATGATGAATCAAGGTGCCAGAACTGCATTGCAAAGTTTTGAATTTCAAATTACTTTTAATTAATCTAATTAAAATTAATTGCCTCTGTTTCTTTAGAGAGTCTAGACTGAAATGAGTATATTCATCTTCCAGATCAAGTTTTTTATTTCTCATTTGCTTTAAAGTGAGTCTTTACAGCACTGACATTAGCTAAGAGGGCTATATTAAGAAAGTGGAAAGGCTTTGCTTGTCTATCACATCCCAAGATAGTTAGCTGAATTTTATAAGCACAGTTTTGGTAGAAAAATATTCATTAATGGAAGATGTAATAAAAAAACTTTGAGTGAAAGCTCTCAGAGGCATTATAGAACACTTCTCTTTTCTCTTTAATAACTAAGTGCTGATATGACCAATGGTTTTCTACACGGGCCTGTTAATAGGTTTTTTGTTAATTTTTGGTCAAATACAACAAAAAATTCAATTCATTATATACAGATTTGCATTTCAGTCTTCAGTGAAACTGACTTAATTTGGAAATAGAACTGTTCAAAATGATTTATAGCTGCTCCAGTTTCCATCAAATTCTTTTAAAGACTCTATGTTGGCTAAGGCTATGACTGTCTACACTCATGTCCATTGGTGCCAGATGTTACCATCTGAGATACTGCAGTTTCTAATATAGTAGATGATTCTTGTCATACCTGTGCTGTTATTTAAGACACAATACTGACTTTGAATGGTGATTATTGTATACTATCTTAGTGGAAGTGCCTATCACATGATGGTGTTATATAAATAACAGTAATATGCAATATACATGCCTTAATTATGATTGAAAAAACTTGTTTCACCTTTTACATATTGAAAGGTTTGATGACTAGGTTTTCTTTGGCATTTTATAAGGCTACCAACTAAAAGTATCTTGGGACACCTGTTGTGATAATACTTGAACACCATGCAGGAGGCACAATAATTTAAAATATATATCAATTTGTCTTTTAATTGTTTTTGTTTGTTTGCTTATTTAAATTATTACTAAAAGGAAAAAATCTGATTTTAGAAACATTTTCTTCTTTTCACAACCAGTGTTACCTCCTCTGTGGTCACACAGTGAATGAATTATTGTGGATTTATGAACATATTAATCATCTCCATGGAAACAGTTTGTGATTTCACAGCGCAGGAGTTTGACTTCCCTGCATGACAATGACAAAGGAAGGAACTGAAAAGGGTAGCTGAGAGAAGATAAAACACCCTTTCCAACTCAGGCTTAGTGAAAAGTCACCAACAGCTGCTGTCTACTCCTGTGTCTGGGAGGAAAATCAGCCTTTCCAGTTTGCGGGTGACAAACAGCAACCACAAGACCTTTGCAGCCTGCAGGCAAGTGCTTAGCTCATGTCTTCTACAACAGCCTCAGCATGCCCTTCATGGAAGACTGTGTGTGTAAGGGTAAATTTGTATTTTATATTTTTTCCCTCACAATGGTGTTATTTAGGGAAGCAACTGTCTGTTTATGTATTTGGCAATGGCTTGAAACTGGGAGCCTCAGCAAATGAAACATTAACTGCAGAGTTAAAAATGTCTGGTGCGAGGCTGAACAGAAGTGTCAATAAGACGAAAATCAGGTGTTTAGTATAAGAGAAGGAAAAAAAATAATGACATTTTAAAAACACAGTGCAATGGAGCAAAACTCAAAGAGGGAGAAAAAATAATATTAAGAAAACCCCTCACAATTGCTTTTATTTTTAACCAATATTTTCTGGAACGTTGTAGGTTTTTGTATTTTCTTCTTGTCTGTACAAACGAAGGTTTTTAGATAGAAGCACAGACTACTAGGTTTGTATAGCTAATCCTTAGGAAGGAACTTGATTTCAGAGAACATGGTACTCCTCACAGTATTGTTGAGCCTAGACCTCCAGATGGTAGCAGCCTCTTGTCTTTAGTTCCTGGTCTTGAATGGGAGTTTTTTGACAATGGGACACTATGAAGCACAGAAAAGAAATAACTGGAAAATTAGGGAAATGAGTGTCCCAAGGCATTTCATGGTCTGACCCTGGGGCTTCCAAATCCTGCATTAATTTCTGTCAAGAGGATTTATGAATGTCCTTCTTTATTTAAAAGCAGGCTGCAGTTATCAGAACCTAAAATATCTGTTAGTGGCTTATCAACAAACAACCAAATGAAGAGTCCAAGAAGAAATGACATTACATTGATGTAATGAACTCAATTCATAATAGAAACCTGCTGTGAGATGTTCTAAAGGGGTTATAAAATGTTCAAATTGAACGGCAATCATCTCTTCCAAAAAAAAGGAGTAAAAAATATTTGGATAATAAAGAAAACAGAAAAGAAATAGATGACAGTGATGATTACACTTCATTTTCATCATTATTTTAGCCACTATTTTTCTCTAAAAGTAGATTAACGCTTTTGTTGCCAAATAAATTTACAGAAATGAGCCACTCTATATAAATAATCTCCATCAGGATGGTCTTCATTTTTTCATTTCAGGTCAACAAGGACTTGGGTAAGAGAGATTTCTGCTATCTGGAATTCAACTGAATCTTGTTTGTATATCATAATGAGACAAACTGATACAGTGAAACTTCCAAGCAGCATAGTGTTGACTGAGATATTACACAGATGGTGATGATAACTGAATGCATGTGATGAAATAACTATTAAATGGAGTAACTGTGCATGAGGGCAATGAGTGTTGCAGTGACATGCCTTTCCCTGAATGCTGCCATCTACACAGCAGGATATTCATTCCCATCTATTAGTTTATAATCCATGATCCAAAGTCCTGTAGTAGCTCGAGTTGAGCTTGACAACACAGAGTCATCTGGTGACATGAAAATTGCTGAAAATTATTCTTTTCTTGCTAAATGACCAGTTTCTGCTTTACAGATATCAGTTGTCTTGGAGGCACATGGAAAGCACCTGATGTTGGGATGAAGGTGTAGTGCTGTGGAAGATGAGGAAAAATGAAGGACCAGTCAGGTGAGCCAAACCCTGGGCATTTGGAAATTTTAGCATTGCTTTGACTTGCTTTCAGAGTAGCTAAGTCAATTCCTCTGGGACTTGATGTCACCAACTCTAAGACTTCACTTCCCACATGGAATCTTCTAATTAATTAAGTAAATTCTGTAAAGATATATGAAAAAAAAAAGGCATAAAGCTGTAAAACAACACAAATTATAAGAGTATGCATCAGGATTTTGCTTCAGTTCTTGGAGCTTAAAGATACACATGTTGTAATGAGTTATTTAAGTGTATTACTATCCCTGGTCATTCAGCTTGGGCACCATGCCACAGTGCATAGCTACGTGGCATCCAGAGCTAAGCTGAGGTCTTCATGATGTCATGCTAAATATTTTAAATGTACTTAAGTTTTTTGTGAGAATTTCATAGCCCTTCTCATTCACGAAAACTGGAACAAAAAGTTGTTAGTGGTGTATTTACAAAACAGATTGCACGATTTCATGTTATGCAGTATTCTGGCAAGGAATTTGCTAAAAAAAGCCCACCTGCTATTCATGTCTGCTAAGACTATCTTTGCTGGTCTTTGGTTTTGTCTATTTTGTCTTTAGGCAGTCCATGATTGTCCTTTATATTAGAGTTCAGGCCATATTTGGTCCGCATAGTTGTTGCTTTCATTGTCCAGGTTATCCCAAGCCAACCATCTCTTTCAAGCAGCTGCTAAGACTCAAAAAATGAGAAGTAACTCTAAAATACCAGGTTCAAATACAATAATTCTCCCAGAAAAGGTACAGTTAGAAATTAATTATGGTCATAAAGCTGCCAATACTTTCTTTTAATAAAATTCAGTCTTATTGCTGTGACAGAATTGATCTCTACAGCTGAAGCTCATTTTAATAATAGACCCCTAAATCACTTGTGGGTGATGAGCATATTCTTTGTTGACCTGAATGAAAAAAAACCCCAGCCTATTATAATGTGCCAAATCCTTTTAGTGAATATTTTTTGACTGGTTCTACCAGTCAGAGCTGTAGTTTACTGTGCCCTTAAAACTGTGTGTCAATTGAAGGAAAGTGTTTAAATTGGTCGAATCAAGAAAGAATGGAATAAGCTTTGGCCAAATTGAACCATAGACACTACAGATGAGATTTAGCTTTTATTGGGACAGATGCTTTAATGGAATTTTTTTTTTTGTTTAATCTGTATTTTTTTGTTTTATTTTAAACATTGCTGTATTTGTGTCTTGGTTTCAGAAGGGATACAGTTAATTTTCTTCCTACCAGCTGGTGCAGTGCTGTGTTTTGGCTTTAATGTGAAAACAATGCTGATAACACACCTATGTTTTAGTTGCTGCTAAGTAATACTTACTCTGATAAAGGACTTTTCAGTCTTGTGCTCTAACAGTGAGGAGTGGCAGAAGAAGCCAGGAGGAAGCAGAGACAGGAAACCTGACACAAACTAGCCAAAGGGATATTCTATACCACAAAACACCATACCCAGTATATAATCTGATGGGAGTTACCTGGAAGGGACTGATTGCTGCCCAAATCAGGCTGAGTATCAGTCATTGAGTGATGAGCAATTGTATTGTTTATCACTTTTGTTTATTGTTGTTTTTTTTCTATTTCTCTTTTAGTTTTATATTCTCTCCCCTTGTTATTTCCCTTATCATTATGAGTATTATTATTATTAGTAGTAGTGTTATATTGTACTTTTGTTATTAAACTTATTATCTTGATCAGCAGCTTTTAATTTCTTTTGATTCTCCTCCCCACCCTACCCAGGAAGGGAGGAAAAGGGAGGGTGAGCAAGTAGCTGCATGGTGGAGAGTTACTGGCTGGGTTTAAACCACAACAGTTTGCTTGATTGTTCCCTGGACTTTGACAATATCCTTTTTATATTGTATGAAGAAATAAATATACACTATATATAACAGTTAAAAAAATGCTACTGATCTTACTAAAAACTTCATGAAATTGAAATCAATCCAAAGCAAGATAGTGATGTCACCTTACCTTCTCAACTCCAGTTATGCATGCCATTAATTAATGTAAAGACATGGCATTTAAATGTAACCACATTTTGGGATAAAACATGTTCTTTGTGTAAACCATGTACTCATCAATGAGGTACAGCATAAGCATTAAAGCAGAGGCTGGGAACTGAGATGACCTCTACTCTCTTTTTCCTGATGCACTGTGTGACCTTTGGGAAATCACACACAACTGCACTTTCAAAATTGGTTTCTTGTTTTCAGTTTTTCTATTTTCCAAGCATCCTTTATTCATTGTGTGAATGAATTTAGGCAATAAGATACAAAGATTGGCTAGCTGATTGGCAAAAAGAAACACTGAAATATAGGACTAAAAAATTGACTTTTCTTTCTCTGTGCTCTTCAATTTTATGATGGAGATGTAAGGCTTAATAAACCTTTACTAACCTCAGCTGCACTTACAGAAATTATGCTCCTGAGAAAACCTAGGAAGGTTTTGTTGACCATTATTCAAGTTAGAGCCAAACAATTTACTTTAAAATACAGCCTGCAGAATGTCAGGAGAGATGTGTGTGGATGCTTGCCCTTTGCATAGGACTGCTGGCAGATGTGTGCCTTGAAATCTCTGCAGCTGGAGGAAATTCACTTGCATTATCTCTCTCAGCTGTGACCACTCAGTAGACCAGAAGCAGGTGTTGCCAGCAGAGCACCTTGGGAAGGGTGGGTGATATGGGGAGAGCATTTATCAGGTAAAGGAGGAAGCGTGCAAGATGATGCCTGGCTGTTGGTTTTTGTGGTGGCTGTGGGCTGAAGTTTAGAGGAGGTTTGGATGTTCCTGCCAGCTTGTTTCTGAGAATGGGGCAGTTGTTGCTTTCAAGGTAAGGAATTTGGGTTGCAATAAAACTCTCACTGACTAGGAGTTTGAGGTTGGGTTTTCTTTCCCTGAGGGCGTTACTGGTTTTTAGTTGCTGTAGGATAGATAATGTACTGAGTTGCCAAGTTCAGTCTGGTTGCAGTGGCTATATATATATATATATACACACCTAGGAACTGCATCCAGGATATGAATTCCAGCAGCTTCCTGGCTCTCTGTGTGAGTATAGGCTGTGCTTCATACTGGCATCAGGATGGGTGTTGGGCATTTGCTTTCCGTTCTGCTTTGGGAAGCAGTCTGTAAGAAAGAGGTTTCTATGTTGTGCCTTAAACCTTGGGGTCTTCCCATCAAACTTGCTTTTCCTTGGTTGAGAGGAATTATAGGAAGAGACCTTATGAAGGAATATATTAATGGTTGACATGGTAGGGGCTGTAAGGTCTCTCTCAGGTCTCTATTTTCATAGTTCCAGTTTCCTCTGTATTCACTCTGGCTTTTAGCTCAACACCCTGCTATAGCAGAAGTTTCCTAAATTTATTGTCCTGATGCCTGTTTCTGACCATTAATCAGCTGAAGTGGAGTGGGTCGCTTGGCTGGTAATAAAACATATTACCTGTGAGTGCCTAGAGCAGAGCAGTGCATTGTTGCTGTCATTATTCAGTACTGTGATGGGGCAATGAAGGGTAAACAATTAAAAACAGAAGTCTCTTCTTGGATCCTTTTTCATGAGGAATATACTATAGCAGTAGAACTGCTGCTTTTGTTTTTTTTTTTTTTTTCACCCCTGATCTTTTCAGCTATTCCCCAACTGGGATCTTTAAGGTGCCTTAGAGAGCAAACTAGAAGAATCAATTCCTTCCCAGGAAGATTACCTTCTTTTTAGGTCCCCAAAGGGGTCAAATAAGGCTACTTAAGGCCAACTGTAAGTCCTGGTGGACCAGCTTTACAGCTTTGTAGGCTTCAAAGCAGAGGTTCAGCTTGGTCTGTGGCTGCTGAGCCCAGATGTGTTGTTCTGGCAGAACATCATAGTGTCAGACTTCTTTTCTCTAATGTTTGGAGAAGTGTATGCTGGTCCTGGCTTAAGTTGGAATGGAGCATTTGGCGATACAACAAAAACTGTATATGCCCTAGCAGCATTTCTAATAAACTGAGATATATTTGTTTTTTTTTGAAGGGGAAGAGATTGGACCCGCAATGCTGTATTTTTTGTAGGTATTTCCTGTAGTGGACTGACCTCTCTTAATCTCTCAGCTGGTGTTTACATCCTGAAGGATCAGGCCCTTGTTCTGATGCCTGAAAAACTCACTAATTATAAACAATGTAGCAGCTGGGGGGGTGGGGAACCCAAACACATCAAACAGGCAGTATGCCTCTCTGCATCAGGTTTGGTTGGTGACCCAGAAGCTTCTCCAGAATCAGCCCTCTAGGACTGAAGACTTGCGTATGCGTCTGTGGCTGCTTCCTCCACTCCCTGTTCTCTGTACTTTTGATAGTCTGGAGGTTGTGTTTCATAACAAAGGCCCATGAGCTTTTGTCTCTGAGCTGCTCACCAG
>JASSUY010016717.1:0-16817 GCA_032466535.1 Forpus xanthops | reverse complement strand
GATCTTAGTGTCACCTCTTCTGCCATTGCAAACCTGAGTGTTTCTAGCACCAGGGGGGGGACCCTCTTCTGATTAAGAACACCCTGGGGGCTTCCCCAGAGGCTTTGTTCTGTGTGCACTGGAGCAAACATCTGAGGTGGTCTTTATCAGTTATTGCTCCCTGCTGTCAGCACTACTCCTTTGCTGGAGGTTGCTGCCTTAGTAGAAGCAAATATGAGCAGCATCTTGGCTGCACTGGTTCTCAGCCCAGGGCTGTAATGCCAAGCAGCAGAGATGTGTGGACATACTCTCCTCTACCATACCTATCGGAGATATAGGGTGGGCACTTGTATGAAGCTATTTCATATCCTTTTTCTAGAGCTCATCTGTTGGTGATGTAAACATTCTTGGTTTGTACTATGGGCTGGAACATTGCTCATTGCCTGGCAAAATGCTTCAGCTCTGCGCATTCCTCCCCAGGGTTTTCTTATGCAACCAGCTAATTCTGCTGTGGTTCAGACTGGATCTTCTAGGGCTACTTCAAAGGAGAGGCAGCCATTGAGCCTAGCATAAAGGAGCAGTGGATAAACTCAAGGTTCTTACAGAAATCCATAGTCTTTAATTTTCTTTCATTTATTGAGTAACTAAATATGATTGCTGGGCAGTGGAGAATCAAAGATGCTGTGATATTTTCCTTAAACAGAGGCTTAACTGTTTTTTTTCTTCTTTTCCTTTTTTTTTTTAATTGCTATTGGGCTAAATGCTGAAACCTTACTGAGTTTCTACTCAAGGCAGATCAAACTCAGTAGAAGCTGACATTGAGTAAAACCAGAAGATGGCAATCAATAATAGTGCCTTCAGAGGGATAATCTTTCAGGTTTTCTAATGATTCTCCCCCCTCTTCAGTCCCCATCTGGAGTACTGCATCCAGCTCTGGGTCCCCAGTATAAGATGGGCATGGATCTGTTGAAATGAGCCCAGAAGAGGCTGCAGAGATAATCTGAGGGCTGAAGCACATCTCCTATGAAGACAGGGTGAGAGAATTGGTCTTGTTCAATGTGGAGAAGACAAGGCTCTGCCTTAGAGCAGCTTCTCGTACCTAAAAAGGCTTTTAGAAAGAAATCTCGAGAGGGACTTTTTACAAGGGGTAAGGGGTAGAACAAAGAGGAATGTCTTTAAGCTGAAAGAGGGGAGACTTTGATGAGATATTGGGAAACAGTTCTTCACTATGAGGTGGTGAGGCACTGGCACAGATTGTTGAGAGAGGCTGTGGCTGCCCTATCGCTGAAAGTGTTCAGGATGCAGTTTGATGGGTCTTTGAGCAACCTGTTCTAGAGGAAGGTGTCCCTGCCCATGGCAGGGGGTTTGGATCTAGATGATCTTTAAGGCCCCTTCCAACCCAAACCATTCTATGAGTCTGTTATTCTATGAAAAAAGAATAGGGTGGATCAACCAATACCCCAGAAATAGATGTCCCTCAGGACTGCTGCGAACCAATATCATGATGTGGGACTTGAGACTATTTTGGGCTTTGGAGAAACTTCAAAATTTGTCCTGTTTCTTGTGCGTGTTCTAAGTGTATGTGATGGTTGACAGGTAATTAAGGTTAAATTATCCCATAGTTAGTGCAGGAATACCAAAATGGAAAGGTAGCCTAAATGTGTTTTGTTCTCACTGAACAATTAACATTACAAATATGCAGTGATATAAAATATTAAATATGTATGTCTGTATAGATCTAATAGGAACCAGCAGAATAGCTGCATAAAAATTACTCTCCATCTAAAGAAACTCCCTTGGTTCCATATATCCATATAAAGACGCCTTACAGTGCTACTGAAGTTCAAAAGCAAAGCAATGAAAAATATTGTAATGCAATAAAACTGGTAAGAAATCTGTATAAAATAATTGAGAAAAGCCTGCTACTGAAAAAAAAATTTTGTTTATAGATCAAACATTACCCAATGATCACAGACTACAAATTTTGCATTAAATTTTACAGACTGGCAATATGTCATTAAATTATTAAGCTCTTGATCACACACCTGAATCACTATTAAGGCTGTGACACTGTTTAAGTTCCTCTGACTTTCTTTGTGCATAGATACAACTTGTTTAAAAAACAACAACGAAAAGCCCCAAAACCAGCCAAGCATGAGGTGTCTTCTGGAACATATCAGAAGGTAAAGTGCATACTCATGTATCATGCAATGTATGTAATTTTGATTTCCTTGGTGAGATTGTGGCTTTTTTTTCAAATCAGTTGTATCTTAAAAAATGGCTTTGTTTTCTGTTCCCTTTTTTTTGAAAAAATTGAGCATGCTGGTTTCACATAAGTATGGCTGGGAGCAAGATTGCTTCTCCACTCAGCTACTCTGTTTCAGACCTCAAAGCACAGATAAGGTTCCTGTTCTGCGTCTCATTTTCTATGGGGAGATTTGTCTTTATACAAAACTGTTTACTGACATGTTATTAGTTTCTTTGCCTTGATAGCGAACACTTCCCTTTCAATATCCAGTATTTCCGCAGTAGCGTTTGTCTTTGAAGTGGTTTTCCCTAGTGTTGCATGGAAAGGCACCACCGCACTGCATTGCATTTTCCTGTTAGAGTAGCTTCCCACTGGCAGGGGCTGTCATCCACCTGCCCACAGCTCATGCCTTGCTGCCACCATTTTTTGGATTGTGTCAGAATAGGGAAAAGGCCAATATAGATGAATGAGAAAAGAGGAACAGGAGAAGTTAGGAAGGTGTTAATCAAAAGGGATGATGAGAGAGCCTGGGAGGACCTTAGAAAAACTGAGAAGAGACAAAAGTTGACAGAACGAGTCCTCACTTGCTTTCACTTTATTTCCTCTTTTTTCCATCGCTTTTCTTCCCTTTACTGTCTTTCTGCTTCATATCCTTTGCTGTTATCACCCTATTCTCCCTTCCCACCCAGTCTGTATTCCAGCAGTCCTGTTCCTTTCCCAGAATGAGGGTCTCTCTCAGCTAAGAAAGGTAAGTTTCATGTGCTTGGATGGCAGCAGAGAGAACTTAGCCAGGATGAAGTTAGTGATGACTCCTGCTGTGTATATGATCAGTCGTTAACATACGTATGGGCTGTGCTTTTTTGTTAGAAAATTTACAACCTGGCTCAAATTAATAAGCATAAATACGAGCTAAATAAACAGCACATCTGTGTCAGGTCTGTAAACTAAATATTGCTTATGGCTTAGGTATAAATTAGTGTTAGGCATCATACTGTGAAACATTACCCTTTAAAAGCAGATTCCATGTCTGTTCTTACTCAAACAGGTTGATGTCTGGGAATGCTGAAAGCATCACATAGATTTGACTGGCAAATGCAGTACATGGGCTTGTGGTGTGCCAAGGACTTCTGACAGGCTGCTGTACATTAATACATTTATTAATTTCCACACATTCCTAACATCTAGAGCAAGTGACAGGAAACCACTAAGCTGTGGAGAGTTTTTTCTAGTATTTTTTGATTAGCTGACAGTGTTTGTGAAGCTGCTAATACCTCTTCATTCAAAAGTGGATATTTCTCAGAAAAAGTCAGAATAACCCTGTGCTAGATGTGCCATTCATGACTGATGGCAATGGCTTGGTCGCAGTCAGTAAATATTGCTGTTTAGTGCCATATGGCTGAGGTGCTGTTGCTTGTATTTCTGAAATGTTTATGCTCTGTCAATCAAGAGACAGCAGATGCCATTAAAATTATCTCAGCACTTTCCTGCTGTACAATAATTGCAGCATCTCTTTGAAGCATAACAAAATGTCCTGACTTGCTGAGACCTCTTTTTCAATTTCTTGTGCAGTTGTAGTTAATTTTTCATTGTGAGCCGGTGGTCCAAGCAGAATCTAGCAGCAGCAGTCACCTTGTGTCTCTAGACAAGTTAAAAGACTTTGTTATTAACTGCTACTCTGGGTATTGCTCTCCCACCTCGCTGGTATATCTAAAGAGTAGTACTAGCACAGGGAGTGGTAATCTGTGGTATAGGCTGACAGCTGTTACAGGTAGTTAAGTAGTAAAAGGCAGTCCCAAGGTTTACAATTCAGACAATTCAAAACTCCTTTCTGTGAAATGCATCACATTTGATGCTGTCAAAAAAATAGTATTGGACTAGAGAAACTGTTTTGAATTCCTTCACACTTGTAGTTTCCAGGTTTCTGGGAAATGCGGTATAAGCTGCAAGGGTTTGTAGCTTGTGCAACACTTCAGAAACATCCAAGCTCCAGTCAGCATAAAAGGCAGAGGTGGCATCACATCTAGAAACTGGCTTGGAGAAAAGGTCATATTGTACCTGGAGCTCAAAGCCTGTGGGATAACAACACCTTATTCCAGCTGATGGAATGGGTTCAAGATTATATACAAATCTCTACCTGTGTGTGATTCATCAAAAGCCCTTGGATTGACGCAACACAGAGTAGCCTTCAAAAACTGCTGCTAAATACCTGAACTTTTAACTTCTTTCTTGTTTTTGTTTTCCCTCTGAGGTCTCTTAGAGGTGTAGGAGAATGGCAACACCAATTCAGTGACATTGTATCCCCAAAGGCCAGTTCATGAAGACCTCACTATTTTCTAACCCAGTGCCATCCCTTTGTAGGGACTGCTTCTATTTTGTGAACATTGGGATTTTAGTTATGTATTTAATCAAGCGTCTGAAGACCAGCCTAGGTCCTGAGACATGAAGTTGTATAAATCTGGTATTTTATTCCAGTTGGTGTAATGCCAAGGTGCACAAATAACTATCCATTTGGGTTGTGGATCTCTGGAGAAAAAAAAACAACCCCAGAACATGATGAATAAATAACTCTTGGTGTCTATCATGGTTTAAGGTCCTCATGCAGTTTTGCTCACTCATTCTCCCCTCTTTCTTCCCCCAGTCATGAAATCATAGAATCATAGAATAGTTTGGATTGGAAAGGACCTTAAGATCATCTAGTTGCAACCCCCCTTGCTATGGGCAGGGACACCTCCCACTAAACCATGTCACCCAAGGCTACGTCCAACCTGGCCTTGAACACTGCCAGCAATGGAGCATTCACAGCTTCTCTGGGCAGCACATTCTACTGCCTCACCACCCTTACACTAAAGAATTTCTTCAGCAGATCCAATCTAAACTTCCCCTGTTTAAGTTTGAACCTGTTACCTCTTGTCCTCTCACTACAGTCCCTCATGAAGAGTCCCTCCCCAGCATCCCTATAGGTCCCCTTCAGATACTGGAAGGCTGTTATGAGGTCTCCACACATCCTTCTCTTCACCAGGCTGAACAGCCCCCACTCTCTCATCCTATCTTCATAGGGGAGGTGCTTCTAGGGGATGGGGGAGGAGAATTGAAAGAATGCTCCCACAGGTTGAGATAAGAACAGTTTAGGAACTAAAGTATAATGCAAACCACTGCTGCTACCACCAATAATAATAATGACAAGGCAAATACAAGGAAAGAATAAAACAGCTCACCAACTATACCCAGCCTGACCAAGCGCTGCACCCCCCCACTCTTCCAGGTCTCTGCTCTCTGTTTTTACTTCCTGGGCATGACGTGCTGTGGTATGGAATACCTCTGGTCAGTTTGGATCAGGTGTCCTGTCTTTGATTCCTCCCGGCTTCATCTCCTTCTGGCAGAGCATGAGACTCAGAAAATCCTTGGTCAGACAAAACATTACCAAGCAGTAACTGAAAACTCTGGTGTTATCAGTGCTGTTCCCAGGCCCAAAATCAAAACCACAGTGCTATACCAGCTACTATGAAAGAGAAAAATGACTGCTACTGCTGAACCCAGGACAGTGCCAAAATGCTGGTTGAGTGCACAGGATTTCCTTATGAACCAGAGCAATGCTGGTGTCTGAGAGCATGGCTCCATAAGCCTCCTGGGTGGAAAGAAAAACATGTTGTTTCTTTTTTCATGTACCTCTAAGTATTTTGTGAGAGGATGAAGTAACAATCTTTCTGTTCTGTGGTGATAAGAGTGTTGAAAGAAACGAAGGGCGATTGAAGTTAAGGCAGTTAAAAATCAACATGACTTTTTGTAAACACTCCTCTTCCCTTGGGACAATAATTTTTCCATGGTGTTCCAACTTCTCTTTTTTTTTAATGTAAAACCATAACATACCAAAACCACAACAATATTTTTCCTTGCTGGCTATTTTTAAGATTAAAATAACTCTAGTTGTAGGCATGGAAAGAGAAATTGAAGGTGGGTAGGATGTAGGGGGAGCTTTAATTTTCTAACATATATTTTGTAATTCTATTCTTTAGCCTTTGGCATCACACACTTCGGCATTAGGGTTTGTTTTTTTTTAAATAAATAATAGATAATATTTATCTGGAGTTTTTTGTTTTATTTTTTTGACAATTGAATCTGAAGGAAAATATAGGGTACAGCATTTCAGTCTGGAGTGATGTCAAATGCAGTATTGCAGGTCTTGAGAATTAATTTAATCCTCATCGGAAGCAACATATGGATTCATGCGTAGTTGTAGTACACTTAATGTATCTCAAACCACAAAACTTAAGTTCTGTCAGTGTTCAGGGAATGAAATGTTAATAGAAATCGAAGTATTAATCTGATTCTGTTCTAGTTTCAGCTTTTTGTGTCATTTACTCTTGGCTTTTAGACTGCTGTGTAAATGGGAGGCTGGTTCTTTGGGTATTTTATGTATTTACACATATACAGACTGATTGGACAGCTCTCAAAGCATTGTGCAGGCTTTTAGATGCCTGGCATCAAAGGTAGCCTCTGTTTATCTACCATGCTAGCACTTGCTGTATTTTGGGGCTGTGCGGTGTATATAAGGTGATCCCATTAGGCAATGCAGTGCAAGCATGCAAGTGGGAACATGGGTCTTTGCCAAGAGCACTTGCAACAATGTTGGGTTTTGTTAACATGCTTTCACTGTATTGTCATCTGCTGAAAACCTCTATGTGTCCCACTTAATGTTTTAATTAAGGTATCTGAAACGGGTTTAGAAAACACAAGGGTTCCTTGAAAGCAAATACTGAGACAAGGGGGAAAAGGTGGCTCAAGGATTTCTTATCCTCTCTTTTCTGCCTTGCCATAGGAATAATGAGAGGACAAGAATGAAAGTAACATGGAATCATGGAATCATAGAAGAGTTAGCATTGGAAAGGACCTCAAGATCATCTAGTTCCAACCCCCCTGCCATCAGCAGAGACACCTCCCACTAAACCATGTCACCCAAGGCTCTGTCCAACTTGGCCTTGAACACTGCCAGCAATGGAGCATTCACATCTTCCCTGGGCAACCCATTCCACTGCCTCACCACCCTTAACAATAAAGAACTTCTTTCTTATATCCAATCTAAACTTTCCCTGTGCAAGTTTTAAACCATTATCCCTTGTCCTCTCACTACAGTTGCTAATGAAAAGTCCCTCTCCAGCATCCCTATAGCCCCCCTTCAGATACTGGAATGCTGCTAGGAGGTCTCCATGCAGCCTTCTCTTCTCCAGGCTGAGCAGTCCCAACTTTCTCATCCTATCTTCATATGGGAGGTGCTCCAGTCCCCTCATAATCCTTGTGGCCCTCCTCTGGACTTGTTCCAACAGTTCCATGTCCTTTTTATGTTGAGGACACCAGAACTGTACACAATACTCCAAGGTAGATCTCACGAGAGCAGAGTAGAGGGTCAGGATCACCTTATTCTACCTGCTGGTCACACTTCTTTTGATGCAGCCCAGGATATGGTTGTCTTTCTGGATTGCGAGCGCACACTGCCAGCTCATGTTCATTTTCTCATCAACCAACACCCCCAAGTCTTTCTTCAGCATAATGAACTATAGGTGAAAATTCAGCATTTGCACAGTCTTTAGGGTCATTGAGTGTCCGTACAAAAATAAATATTGGAGGAATATGGGGATCAAGGTAGGGAATCTGTATTATGGATGCATCAATCAGCTGATGTACTTGGGGTGATGGGTGGAAAGAAGATGGCATCTCTGCATGAGTGGTTTTCTGCAGCACAGGTGCACTGCATGAACTGCAACCTTCTCTGGCCTATACACAATGTCCTCATCAATCTGATGCCAATTATCCCAGTCATTAAAATGCTTCTTTAGACCTGAAATCAGAGAATAGATGCAATGACAGTAGTTGAAAGGAGGTAATGGAGCAGGAAAAAGGGGCTGATGATAAGAGCCAAGTCTGTAGAGAGGATATGCTGCAAAGATGGGAAATCTTACCTGCTTGTCTTCTCAACTCCTACAGAGGAGAATCTTCCAAGAAGAGGACTGCACCATAGCACAGTTTTGGCAAAGTGCAGTCTTTCTTCTTGCAATCATTTTAGAATGGATGAGTCAGTGTGGGAGATAAATCTGTTTGGGGACAGGTTATCTCACTTTGTGATCTTTCTTTTTCTTTTGATTCTTTCTGGCTTTGGCAGCACATGCTCCCCTTTTAGGCCTGCAGCATGTGTCAGGCTATATAATCCTTGCAATGTTCCCAGCTGTTCAGCAAACTGAAAGAAAGAGGGAAGGGAATGAGGTCAGGAGGAAATGTTTTGTATTGCTAAAATCGTGTTCTCCCACATATGAGTTCTATATCCCATTCCTTTACAATGCAGGTGACTTCCCCACCACAAATCTAATTTACCATACAAAAAACCATCCGCAGTAAACCTTACATGGGCTAATTGGTTCTCCCCCCCCCTTTTTTTTTTCTAATGGAGGAGAAAAAGAAGAAAAATGTGTGGATTTTTGTGTTGTGAAAAAATGCAGGGAAAAATCTTTGAATAATTCTTCTGGATAAACAATTCCACAGTTTTCAGAGTGACCTTTGTTGGAAAAAAGTAAAAAAGAACTGTATATACATTTGAGCAATAAAAAAAAAGAACTGTATATATACTTGAACATAAAAAAAATAAGGACAAGAAAGAAAAAAACTGCTGTCTCTTTCCTACCTCTGACTCCTTTCATAGAGATTGAGATAATTTCTCTTGGCAAGTCAGATGATGAACTTTGTTAATTAAGTGGTCAAGAAAAGCAGCTGAAAAAGTTTCGAATCTGAGACAGCTCAGCATGAAGGAAACCATCCCTATGATCCACCCAGTAAGTTTTTGACACCTTAATTAAAAGTTATCTTTGGCAGTGTAGAAGCAGCTCAAGTGCTGGAAAAGCAGACAGCTAAGAATTTTGTTATCATTTTGGGAAAATTGTACTGAAAGGATCCTCAATCAATCCTGCTCTCACCAGGAATAGAAAACTGTAGGTATGGCAGTGCAGGAGGGCATGGAGCACCAGGGGTGAATCTGGGCTGGCTCAGGCAGATGGCTCTTGTGGTGGAGAGCAGTGGCTTTCAGATACAAAAGACTGGGCTGTTCCTTTGTGGCTGTAATTGAAGTTTCATATGATCCCATGCCAGCCATTCTGTCATCCAGCACTTGTTTTCCATCACATCCTTTGCTTCTCTTTCCGACATTTAAGCTACGTAGGATGTCAGTTGTCTTTCAGTCTATGTGCTCCTTTCCTGTGGGGAGTGTGGTGGTCAAAAAGGAGGTGGTGATCTTGAAGAATTCTTTTTACTGGGAAAATGGTGACTTAATTTTGGAGAGTGGAAAAATCTGAAGTCTTGTTGAAAGAGCAGATTTTAGTTTTGGCCAACTTGTTTAAGGTAATCTTTAATAAAATGTCTAAGAAAAAAAAACAAATAAAAGACATATTAATGTGAAGGAGTGGAAATAATCATCCCCTGTGCTGTTCTGTCAGTTGTATAAAAAATGAGTATGACTTATTATAGCAAACAATAGATTTTTCTATTTGGTTGCTGGGCCAAATTATTTTAAACAAATCATTAAGAACTCAAGCTTTTTTTGACTTCATGTTCTGTTTGATTTTGAGGGGTTAATTCTTTTGCATCTAATTAAAATTAGGCTGGTTTGACATAAAAAACATAAAAAAAAGTTTCACAATGAAAAAGTATTTTCTTAGAATATGTTGAAATGCAGCATTTCAGCATGTTTGGAAGCAAGATGCTCTCAGAAAATTTCACAATGAAATATGCACTGTTCCAAAGGCCCTCCTGCCTTTTTTGTTTTGTTTTTTGTTCCATTTATTTGTTTTGTGGAAAATTCCCACCAACTGTGGGCTGGATACAGAAATAAAGTAAGTCTTCCTGTCACAGACTTTTCCAATGAATTTCCTATTCACAAAAAGAATGTTCTCATCCAGTTACAGCTGTATTCTTTAGGAAAGGCTTATTTTCCTTGGCTAATATAGATGGAGGAAAAAAAAAATCTCTGTCTTCTCCCTGCTTTCTGTTACTGATCCATTGCCTCCCTTGATGTACGTGACACTCAGGTGATGATTGGGAAGGAGAAATGAATCATCTAGTTTGCTCAAGACAGAATAGAAAGTGGTTGCAAGAAAAGTTACCTCCTGAGAAAGGAAATAAGCTCATTTTAACAAGTTTATGAGTGCGAGTCTCATTATAAAGCGCAAAAAAAAACCCATGTGAAAAGCTTGTTTGTCCCTATCTGTTCATGTGATTGATTTGATGGGAGTGAAAGCTGAACAGAGAAAAGATAATTTTTTAAAGTAGTAGTTGAAAATGAAGTCCAGAGGAGGGCCGCTAATATGATAGAAGGACAGAAGCACTTCTCTTATGAAGAGAGGCTGGGAGAATTTGGCTTGAGAAGGCCTTGGAGCAGCTTCTAGTACCTAAAGGGGCTTTTGGAAAGAAATCTCAAGTGACTTTTTACAAGGACAGGTAGGGGTAGGAATGTCTTTAATCTGAAAGAGGGGAGATTTTGATGAGATATTGGGAAGCAATTCTTCACTATGAGGTGTTGAGGCACTGGAACAGGTTGAAAGAAGCTGTGGCTTCCCTGTCACTGAATGTGTCCAGGGTGTAGTTTGATGGGTCTTTGAGCAACCTGGTTTAGTGGAAGGTATCACTGCCTGTGACAAGGGCATTGGAACTAGATGATCTTTAAGGTCCCTTCCAAACCAAAGCATTCTAAGATTCTATGATTTATATTTTCTGCAATAATTGGTGAATATGCTTTGAATAGAGCTCTTTCCAGTAAATAAACTAGCATCAACCAATAACTGCTTAGCAGCTGGTAAGCAGTAGTGCCCAGGGTAGTTGTGAATGCTCCATTGCTGGCGATGTTCAAGGCCAGGTTGGACATAGCCTTGGGTGGCATGGTTTAGTGGGAGGTGTCCCTGCCCAGAGCAGGGGGTTGGAACTAGATGATCTTGGGGTCCTTTCCAACCCTAACTATTCTATGATTCTATGAAAATGGAGAGGTAGGGTTAAAAGAGAGATTGTTATAATATTATTTGTTAATATTTATGTTGTTCAGTCTAGCGAAGAGACGGCTTGGGCATATAGAGTGAACTTAATGTATGTGAAATGCTTTTGAAGAAGACAAATAATAGGGGTTCTTTCTGTACTGTTTAGGAACAAAAGAGATCAGCTCAACCCAGGGGGAGTAAAGAAGAAGGGTTAATGGTAGAAGTGGCTCCAGAATTGCTCCTACTTCTCTTCACCCACTTGCTCAGCCCCAGCTCAAGCTGCTTGGTATCTCAGTTGTGATGCAGGTTTTTAAAAAAATAATAATTTTCTCCTGAGTGGGTAGAAAACAGGTTCCCTGAAAGTTGAAAAGGCCCTGTATTACTGTCCTCTTGATGGAGACCTAGCTCTTCTTTCAGTGACTCTATAGTTGTGGCTGCAGTCCAAAATTTCATGCAACTAGTCAGTTTGTTGGTAGTAGGAAAAATATGAATCATGTCAATAGGGTGAAATAACTTCGTATTCAGTAAAAGGGTCCTTGGGAGCATGACAGAGATGCAGTGACAGTCTTCCATGAGCATATTACTATCAGTTTTTTTCATATTTACTTAATTTTTCTTGGTATAGGTAATTTTGGTATGTGAGCACTATACTGATGTGATTTATCTTCCCAGCAGCAGCCTTATAAGGACATGCTAATAATTCCATTTCATGTCTGATTTTAAAAGCCAAAGAACAAACCAGAAATATTGAATCTTTTTTGTTTGTTTACTTTTGTGATCTGTTTAATTTGTCATGCCCGTATTTGCATTTAGTACTGAAAAGGTTTTTCTTCTGTACAAAGTGTATTTGTTGCTATATAGAATCATAGAATCATTGTTATTACATAGCTATTAATATTTTAATCATATAAATAGAGGTGAGTTAAATTCCTGAATTGAAATCCTGATTCTTACCTACACAAAGCATTTCATAGGTCAGAATCAACATATTTTTATGGCTCTGAATTGTTTTGGTTTTTTTTCCCTTGGAAACTTTTTTCTAGAGAAAAATTCAAAATCCTACCCTTCAATTGTGATTGTGAATGGGCTTTGTCTTTATTTTGATTTCCATGGTAACAAGAAATCTTGTTTTCTGACAGGCTTTGCACATGAAAGTCTGATTTCCCTGAGCTCTTTTGGATACATTAGTTTGCATTTTTATCCCTCATAGTTTTTTTTGAACCTTTGTCCTTAACCTGTTGACTCCATTTAGCTCACTGAAATTCAGTCTTTCTCCTTAGTTCACACAGATTTTTTTCATACTTCCTTAATTTTTCAGATATAATTTGGCTTAGTGTGCTGATGTCAGAAATATAACCACTTTTTATATTTAGACTAGCTCAATTCTGTTCCTTAGAGAATCATTATTACTTTTAAAATTGCTTCTTAGCTCTAAACTTATTCCAAAACTGACTTCAAGGCTGTGAAATATAACCTCTTTCATTTTAAAGTCAATACCTAACTTTCTTTGCTATGTTTTGCTTACATTCATATATCTTACTGTGTTTGACATGCTAACCAGCCAGTCCATGAGTGTGCTTGAAGGGTGCCTTACAAATAGTATAGCAGCTACGTGATCATTAAACTATGCACTAAGTGTCCTGTAATTTTCAATTTTCATGGTATTTCAGTTAATTTCTTTATGAAAGCCAGACTTCTGTGGTTTTTAAAGCTTCATCATTCACTGTGTGAGTGATGAAATCTCTTTGACTCACCTGTGCCACTGAATTGTTTATCATCAGTGCTATAAAGCTTCAAGATACATAGTTTAAATTCAAGCAGCCTCCTTAGTTTGAATGTGAAATAATGGAAAAAGTGAGGCATGTGGTAATCCTATTCTTTTGTGCTTTGCCTACCTGTTTAGCTCCTTCGGCAAGTATTGTGAAAAGAAATGACATCTCTGTTCCACTACCAAGGTTTCAACTGTGAATCATACTGTAAATATTGTGCCACTTTGAGCCTGGCCAGATTTCTTGCTCAGTTCTTCTCTAGCTGAGCTGAAATATGTGCTTCTTAGCTGGAAGGGAAAATATTCCTAGTAAGTCTCAAAACTTCTCCCTGCTTTTTGCCCCTTTTCTGTAAACCAAAGTAAGGCAGCACACAGCAACTGGCTGTGTAGGTCTGCAGTCTTTCCTCTTGTTGGTTAAAGAAGAAAAGAACCAGCAACCTTGACATGTGAATTATTGTCAGGAAGATAAAACCTAGAGTGAATTAATGGGGCAGTGCAAACTTTGACTTCTGCTTTGCCACCACAACAGTGGGAGAACTTTGCAAAACTGAAAAAACTGATGTTCTTGGATCACAACTTCTAGGGTAGCATCTTTGGAGGACAGCTTATATACCCTCAATAGGTGTTTCCAGCTGCTTCTGAACTCTTTAGAGCACATTGTGCTTATAGAAAGTCACTTTAATTTCGTTAAAACATTAATAAGATTAAACTTCCAACACAGTCTATTTGGACAGTTATATGCCATCTTTTTTATTTATAGACTTTTTCTATATTTATCCATACCTTTGGTATAGTTACTTCTCACTATTAATAGATATTTATATTATGTAGATTTTGCTGATGCTGGTACAATTGAGCTTCCGTTGATGTTGAGATCTGAGCTTAATTGTGATTCTCTACTCTGATTTGAAAGTCATGATAAAACTTCTCTTCATTTTATTTTTGCTGTCAGTGAAATATAACCAGACTGTATTAATTACCAGCATAGATATTTTTAACTATATCTGATACATTTTCTTAGTTTTTATGTCTTTTATTGCTTTTCTTGCATGGGTCATCTAAGGAAATCGCATAGACTTTCAGTTGCGGGAAGATTCAATCCTTGTATCTTAACATCTGCCAAGCAAACCTATCATGTTCAGCTGATTTGAGAGTCGTTTTGCTTTAGATATATATTTTTGTGACTGTACCTATTTATGACTTTGGCCCCTTGTGAATGGTTACTGCAGGTCATCTGTTGGTTCAGAAGTATCAGTTAATCATACAGGAAAGAAACCATGGGTGAAACTTGATGGTTTCTTCCTGTGGGAAAGTGAGCAATCATTTTTGTTCTAGATTAGTTAACTAGAAGCTGTACTGCAATCCTTGCTTTGTAAATATTTCTAATAACATTTTTGAATTCTGAGGGAGTAAAGAAACAGTTATTTATTCCAGCATCTATCCCTACTCATTCAAAAAACTTAATGCCTTAATGAATATAACAAAGTCACTTTCTGTGTGAAATCAAATGTCAGCAAAAATATATTGCTTGCTTTGCTTAAATATCTGGTGATTTTTGATGCTCCATTTTCTTATCTTCACATAATCAGGTAGGAGGTGCTCAAGTATTTCTTAAACCCCAGAATTTTCATTGTGTCCCAAATAAGTGCACGTCCTTGATAAATACTGTAGGGCTTTAGAATAAATCAGAATCATTTTTCTCAAAGCATCTTTATTTCTTCTAGATCTGTCTATAAAAATATTCCTAGGATCAGATTATAAAGCTGCAGCTATGATCACTGCAGAGATGTGTTGGTGTTAGCAGCACAAATCTATGAACCTCAAATGAACTCAGGCTGGAAGAAAGACAGAATCTACAGTCCAGTCTGAGCGCTCTGACATGGCACACATGTAGAAGAGAGATGAAGGAGTCTTCCTCTCCCAGAGTGGGGAAGAGCTGTGTGTCTGTTCCTTGGAGGTTACTGGCAAAAAGAGGCTAGTAGGAGAAAAAGATAAAAAAAAATAAGGAGAAGATCTCACTGGAAAGAATGTTTGGGAAGCACAAGGGTAAGTCTCTGACAGGCTGAGGCTGGGAAGAGGGCAAGGAGCAAGGATTCTGGAGTGGGGCAATGAAGGAAGCTGTTCAAGCACTTTATCCTCTGGAAGCAAACTTTCTGGGCTGGCAGCTGTAGTCTGGAACCAAGGGGCAACATGAGTTAACTGTCTTCACGAACAAGAAAATTAATCTGCAATAATTTTACAACCTTCAGTCTTCCTAGGACCTACTTGTTTATTGCCATCTACACTAGAAGAACCGCTTGCTTTCACTGTTAGTGCAAAGAACATCAGAGGTTTACAGAAGAAACCAAAAGGGCTAAAGAAGCTAAGTAGTCACAACTATGCTCTGTGGGTTTTAATAATCCTTGCACCAAAGATCCCCCCAGTCCTTCTGTTTCTCATTCTCATGGATGGGAGATATTTTTAAATCTGGTTTTGGAAAAGTCCTGTGTTCTAGGTCATCACGGTTTCTGCATCTTCTCTTCACACAGAGGAAAATATTCAAGCTTTCCCCAGGCAACACTGGGCTTTCCAGGGGAGGAAAGTGAAGGCTTAATTTAATCCTGTCTGGAAACCAATTTTTATGTCCCTATCTTTATGAAATTTATCTCCAAATCCTTTTATATTTTTTTTTTCTTTTCTTTTCCTGAGACAGTGTGGGGTGCTTTCTATCTGGCATTAGAAAAATACTGGTTTTGTTTACTTTGTTACTTTGGAACTTCTGGCTTTGACAAAAACATGGATTGATTTTTTTTTCTGGTCAGCAAATTATTTCCATTCATCTGCAGCTCCAGAAACATGCTTGGATTTCAGAAATGCATCTGGTCCCAGTTTCAAATTCAATAGTCATTTTTATTTGACGTGAGTGAGCGTGGACACTTAATTCCTGTGCATTGCAATACAAGGAGAAATCACTCAGCCCTTGCCATTCAGTACTCTCCCATCCCCAAAACAAGCTTTGGTTCCTCTCTACTGTAACTGTCTATCTGTAGTAAGTTTTCTGGAGCATATTTACAGCATGGAATTGTTTTGCAGGGAGAATATGCCTCCTTCTGCAAACTCGTATTTGTATTTATAAGCTTTCCTTAGAATACCAAAGCTGAATTTCATTATTAATGCTATCGGTGAACCTCTTTATGTCCAGTGACTGACATTCTTTGCAAGGTCCTTTTAACTGGGTAGATAACAGGAGGAGAATAAGAAGGTATTTGACAAAGGTTTGCTGTTTGGATCTGACAGACTTATCCATTGCTTAACATTCTTAGCTGTGAGCTTCCCAGATGCTTCCATTTTTAGGAAGCTAAAAATGGTCAAGATAAGTTGCAGACTAAACAGAGATTGGAAAATGCCTCTGTTTGACATCCCTCTGAACATCACAGATATTCAGAGATATGAGCGTTTCATTCCAACTAGAAGGAAGTACAGCAGGAGGCCCAGGATACCTCCTTGGATGGATAAGGAGCTGCTGAGGAAAATTCGAAGGAAAAAAGAGATTTATAAAAGGTGGAAGGACAGGTGGCCTGAGAAGAATACAGGGATGTTGTCTGGGAAACTAGGGGTAAGTTTAGGAAAGCTAAGGCTCAGTTAGAATTAAACTTGGCTAGGGATGTTGAAGATAACAGCAAATAAAAGACAAACTAGGGACAACGTGGGCCCTCTCTGGAAGCTATCAAGAGAACTGGCTACTCTAGATTTGGAGAAAGCTGAGGTTCTTAATGACTTCTTTGCCTCAGTCTTCACTGGCAAATGATCTAACCACACCACCCAATTCTTGGAGGGC
>JASSUY010016716.1:0-20850 GCA_032466535.1 Forpus xanthops | reverse complement strand
ATACTCCAAGTGAGGTCTCATGAGAGCAGAGTAGAGGGGCAGGATCACCTCCCTTGACCTGCTGGTCACACTCCTTTATTCCTTTTGATGCAGCCTAGGATGTGGTTGACTTCCTGGGCTAGGAGCACACACTGCCGGCTCATGTTTATTTTCTCATTGTCCAACACCCCCAAGTCCTTCCCCGCAGGGCTGCTTTGAATCTCATCTCTGCCAAATCTGTAGCTGTCCCTGGTATTGCTCCCACCCAGGTGTAGGACCTTGCAGTTGGAATGTTTAAACTTCATGAGGTAGGCATCAGCTCAGCTCACAATCATGTCAAGGTCCCTCTGGATGGCATTCCTTTCCTCCAATGTATCAGCCAAACCACACAGCTTGGTGTCATCAGCAAACTTGCTGAGGGTGCACTCAATCCCACTGTCCATGGCACTGACAAAGATGTTGAACAAGACCGGTCCCAACACTGAGCCCTGAAAGGCACCTCATGTTACTGGCCTCCAGCTGGACGTTGAGCCATTGATTCTTTGCATGTGACCATTCAGCTAGTTCTTTATCCACCTATCAAATTGATGTCTCTCCAACTTAGAGACAAGGATATCATGTGAGACAGTGTCAAACGCTTTCCAGAAGTCCAGGTAGGTGATGTCAACTGCTCTACCTCTATCCATCAGTTCCATAGCCCCATCATAAAAGGCCATCAAATTTACCAGGCAGGATTTCCCCTTAGTGAAGCCATGCTGCCTGTCACCAAGCACTTTGTTGTTTTTCATGTGCCTTAGCATGCCTTCCAGGAGAATCCGCTCCAAGATTTTTCCAGGCACACAGGTGAGGCTGACTGGTCTGTAGTTCCCCACTCATCCTTTTTCCCCTTCTTAAAAATGGGGGTTATATTTCCTTTTTTCCAGTCATCTGGAACTTCTCCTGAGTGCCAAGATTTTTCAAATGTGGTAGACAGTGGCTTAGCAACTTCATTTGCCAGCTCCTTCAGGGCCCGCAGATGGATTTCATCAGGTCCCATGGACTTGTGCACAGTCAGGTTCTTAAGATGGTCCCAAACCAGATCTTCCCTTAGTGGTCCCAAGGTCTTCATTCTCAGTGTCCCTGCATCTGCCTTCCAAGACTTGGGTGGTGTGGTCAGGCAAAGAAGCCGTTAAGAACCTCAGCCTTCTCCAAATCCAGGGTAGCCAGCTCTCCCAATAGATTCTGAAGAGGGTCTACTTTGTCCCTAGTCTGTCTTTTATTTGCAGTGTACCTATAGAATCCCTTCCTGTTATCCTTAACATCCCTAGCCAAGTTTAGTTCTAACTGGGCCTTATCTTTCCTAACCTGGTCCATAGCTTCCCGCATGACATCCCTGTATTCTTCCCAGGCCACCTGTCCTTGCTTCCATCTTTTATAAGCCTCTTTTTTTTCCTTCAAATTTTCCTCAGCAGCTCCTTGTCCATCCAAGGAGTTTCTATCAATTTCAGTGATTGTGGAACTAGGTATACAACCTCTCTGTTTACCTTATTATCCTGCGCTCACCATCTTATTTTTACTCTCCCTTCACACTGGCTAAACACAATCAGGATGTGAAAAAGGAGCAAGTAGGGTTTCCCTTTGAAAGCCATTTCAGTGTAGGTACAACATAGCCACAAGGATGGGCTTGAGTCCCTAATCCCTTCAGCTTCTCTTGCAGCCTTTAGCATCCTCCTTGTAGAGCTTGATGCTGGTGGTACTCGTTGCACAGCAATAACAAAAGAAAGAGAACAAAGCTCCAAATCCAACCCTGTACTCCAAATGTTTTTATTTAAATGTTACTTCCAGAAGGAAGTCTGAGTCTCTTTTGTAATGCTCTTTCATCCAAATATACCTAAGTTCATCCATCTAGTCATATGCCTTTCTTTTTATATATGAAACAGCAACAGTTCTAAGAAACTGCTATAGTAAAAGAAATAGAATAGGAATATTATTGTCAATTTTTTAACATTCACTTTTAGAAGGCAACTTTAGCTTTTTTTCAAATGCTTGGTAAAACTTCATGAACACTATAGAAGTCTCCATTCTCTATCTTCTCTGTCCCCTGGCCAGTTTTTAAATCAGACTACATGCTGGATCATACAAAAATATAAGAAGCTTCCAGTGAGCACTTTTACCTCAGTCTACTTCTGTAGAGGAGAGATTTCTGCAGTAACATATGTATGAGTCATATCTTGCTTTTATCATGAGGGACCTACATCAGCATAAAAACGAAAGACATTACTTGACATTGCTGATTTCTATAACAGAAAAAAAGGAAGGTGAAAAAGCTTCTTTCCTTGAAAAATAAAACCCCACCCCACAACAAAATCACAAGCCCAAGCCATCACACACTTTGGACAAATATTAAAAAAAGAGCAAATAAAATGAAAATATTCCAATCCTAACTATTCTATGATTTTATGTTCTATTTTTCTTAGGATACCTCTAAGAGAAGAATGATTAAGCAGAGTTTGAAGGGCTGATGTTAGAATGAGCTATGGAAATTCAGAGTACCTGAATATATGCAATATAGATACCAAAAAAATAGCAACATCGTTCAAATGTGTTTCAAGTTCTTTATGAGAGCTTCCTTAGTCTTTTGTCTATGGACGAAAATCTACAACTACAAATAACACGTTGACTACGTAACGAGTCGGGTATCATCCTGTGTGTGTGTGCAGTTCCAGATATCCTCATATCAGAGAGAGAAACTTAAAATGAATGAGAAAAATGTTCCAGCTCATTAAATATTGCAGACATAGAAGGAATACATGTGGGTGTCAGCAAGTTCCAAGAAAGGAAGCACACTCAGACTCTAAACTCTGAAACTCATTTCAGCAGTTTGAGACCTCTTAGCTTCCCTGAACTGCTACTCAAAGCCAGTCCTCCTGATGCAAAAAAGGATAGGTCATATGAAGGAAAACACCTGATAATTTTCCAAGCACTTTGGAAATGAACATAGAAATACGACTCAAGTGAATCATAAGATATTTATCAACTACTTGAACATCAGAGGACTGAGTTGTTAAAAAGTACAGAAAAGGAACAGAAAAGATTGTTGGGCTCATAAAATACAGACTGATATGGATAAATAGTAATGATGAAATAGTCCATATACCTGCACTGGGGGACATGGTCTAGGGTGAGGCATTCCTGCACATGGTAGGGGGGAGGAACTAGATGATCTTAAGGTCCTTTCCAACCCTAACCATTCTATGATATGATTCAATGTCACACTCTCTAGAAGTACAAAGAACATCCCATAGGTCTTCCTTTGAATAAGCATATATTTTAGGGGTGCTACTGAGGGCTACATTACAAAAGGTCACCATTAATTCTCAGGAATATTATACACCTGGGTCCTGTGACTCAGGGTCCTGCATAGTATAAATGTTTATGTTTGTGCCCTAAAGCTAAGAAATAAAAGATGTTGTATGGCCACTGTACTAGACATGTTAGGTTCAATGTGCAAACCTGACTGTCTATAGGCCAGCAATGTGTAATTCAGAGCTCTTCTTTCTCCTCTTTCCTCATTTGTTAAATGAAAGAGCAGAAAGTGACAGAGACAGGGAGAGCTACTTGCATCTCTATAAAGAGAAACAAGTGCATTTAGACATCCTATGCTGCCTTCCACAGCTCAGCTACAACATACAAGTACTTTTCAAAGAAACTAGATGAGTGTTTCCAAAACCACTGTCTGCCCGCCATCAGATGACAGGCTAATCTTTATGCTGCCATTGATACAAGAGCTCACATTGCAGAACCAGTGTCAGATTCTGTAGTTGTAAATTGAATATATTTCTTGATTTTAAAAGGCCACTTAGTCTGAACCCTTCAAAGTTAAAATAATTCCAAAAGGAAAGTATGCTAATAGATATCCAAAATGCTGCCAAACCCTTCAAGTATCTATACGTGGAATATTGACCAAGACAGGAGGAATACTATTTTCACTGATTTCAGACGCATTGTTTTTTATTTAGGCTTCCAGTTTTGAATATCTTACCCTCTCTGACCTCTATTTTCTCCAACATTTCAAAATCATGGATTTGAGCAAATCCAGTTCTAAAAAGTCCAGGGCCATTTATGCAATGGCTTCCCAGGTGAAACTACTGCTACCTCTTCAAAGCACGTAACATGCAGACAGACACTCATCAGGAGAGACTACCCTCCCCATCTTCCCTGTCACTTCATATCATAGAAAGCTATCTTAATGTGACATAGAGAACTTAAAATGACAACTAATTCCATTTAGAAATAACTCCATTATTCATCATGCATTTTCTGTGGTTTTGTCCTTCTGTTTTTAATACTAAGGATAGTTGTGTAAATATTGGGCAGTTTGTTTCTTAAATATTTCTTCCTTGGCAGTTTATCCTCAATCTATTGCTGTAACTGAAGTTATCCATTAATTTACTGAATTAATTTAGCTTTTTTCTTGACAAAAATGTATTTTGGGGAACACACGTATTATTCAGGAAGATTTGCTAATACTTGCGTTTTATCATTCTCTGTACACAGTTCATTGTAAGTTTTTGGATTTAAAATGTTAATAATTCTAAAAGATTTTATCTCAAACATAGGGTCACAAGATACTTTTTTTTACTATCCAACAGGATGGAAGCAGTTAAGATCTCAAATTGTTGACTTCCAAGAAAAGTACTAGGAAATAAGAGAAAATGGAATTATAAAACCCCTAAAGCCCTATCATTAAAGAACAAAGGAGGGAGAAAATAAAATAGCGAGATGTGCAGGAGAATCTCTAGAGACAAACTTCTCTTTTTTGATTTTCCCAGTCTTGTCTCCCACTGATTTTAGTCAGCAGGCTTTAAGTCACTAAAAGTTTTTAAAATAGTTGCATCTGACATCCTTCCTAACCATCCTGTAAACTTTACTTTGACCGTTGTATTTTAGATCATCTTAGAACTGGTTTAGCACATTCAACATCCTTGTCACAGGTCTGCTGCCAGGGTAGTCAGCTTTCTCAGAGCGGAACAGTTGATATTTTTAACCAAACAAAATGTTAAAAAAAAAAAAGGCAAATAGAAATATCCTCTCCAAGTTTTGATCCACCATGTTTAATTTTGTATTCATTTCCACTTCCAAAGAATGAGACAAAGCCACCATGCTCAGTTTGCAAGGAGGAGAAATAATCACAGTACCAATGAAATCTTACTACAGCATTGTCACAACAGCTCTTTGTCACCAAGATCGCCCCCACTCTCTTTTATCTTTCATTTGGTACTACTTCTGCTAAAATTAATTCAATGGGGGAACAAAAATAGAAATCTTTATCATCAAGCCATATTACTTGCCAATAATAAAAAGAATAATGCAAAATTCTACTGCAAGCAAATTTATATTTTGCTTTTCTAGCTTCAATTTTTTTAATTTCTCTATTTATTAGTCTTAAGGAGAAAAAATCTGCTTTTCCTACAGTTCCAGAATCAATGTGTCAAGTAATCTTTTTCACACTTATGCAAATATTTTATTATTATAAACATCTTTTCATTTCAAATACGTTTGCTGAGAACACTTTATCAGTAGCTGTTTGCCATGAACTGTGCTATTTCTCAAACACAGCACTTTCATATTGGGAGTTGCATTAGCCATAGACAACTTGCTGTGTTTTTTATAGTGTTGTAATAGCGCCTGTTTTACTCTAAAATTGTAGTCTAGATAGTGGGATTTTACTTTGCTGCAATGACCATAAATTTTTAAAAAGTTAATGTTTGTCAAGACTCCACATTTTCACAGAGAATGACACTAGAAAGTAGGTATAGATCCTTCCATTTTCAGTTTCAGTAATGAAGCATATAATATGACAGTGAAATAGCAATCTGTTTGTTTCTACGTCAATCATGTTAACACAAAAAAAAAAAAATGCCAGGAGGGGGAAGCTCATAGATGCCTCTAATCAAGCCAATGAAAAGGTCAAGACCCTACTCTATGCACCTAGCTGCCACCCATGCTTAGCTACTGTGCTTAGAACATCTTGCTGCAAGAGTTTTCTGTTATCTATATAAAAGCAGCAACATCATGTTTTTTAAAAAGAATATCCAATACAAAATAAATCTGATATCATTTACTGCTGTAAAGACAATCCATTTATATACAGAATTTCATAAGTTTTAGTAGGGAGTCCATTTCATTAATTCACGTGGTGACTTAAAAAGTAAAAAATGGAAGTTATATCCAGTTTGCAGAAAAGAAATGAGTGACTTTCCTTTAAAAATTAAAGCTCTTCCTGTTCTCTCTCTACTGAATTAATAATTTTAAGAAAATGCTACCCCATAGGTACAAAAATGCATAGATATACATGTGCATCAAATTTCCACTCATAAAAATGAAATTTTAAACCTCTGAAGGCAGGATTTAGCCCAGAGTACTCAGTATGTGACAGCTCATTTATTTTCATAGCAATGAACTGTTGAAGGAGAAAGGCTATTAACGCGATACAGAGCTTTAAAAGCAGAAATCAGAATTCAGAAAGTTGCTAACAAAGTCAATAGCTTTTTTAAAGACGTTCCTGCATTTCATGTTCATGGTCAGAATGGTGGTCCCTGCTTCCTCTAGTCTCCAGTAAGAGCTGATTTGTCCTTCAGCTACAACTGCAGATGTTGGAGGACCTGTTTTGAGACTGTTAAACAGTTGAACTCACAAGCAGGTCAAAAAGAAAAATTGTCATCCAGAAGAGAAATAGAGAAGCTGTGGACAAAGGGAAAGCTAAGAGACCAGGAAAGCCTCAACTGCCCAGAGCCATAACAAATGATAAATTGAAGAGAAATAGATGTACTAACACCTTCTATGTTTCTTCAGATTTTTATGTTAAATTACATTTGTTAATTTGTTGTCCATTCTGAATTATTAATTGAGAATTTCTTTTTTAAAATAAAATGAAGTGCTTTTGCAAAGTGTCAGGCTACCTCAATTTTGGAGACAGAAGCTTTGTGTTCTTCCAAGAATATTAAGAGGAGGTTTCCAACCAATATCACAACAAAAGAGACACTCAAAAATCCTTTGTATCTTGTTTTATTTCTTCTATTTCTTTGTCCATGCATGCACAAGGACATTTGATCTTTCTTCTCTGAAGTCACTTATTCAAAGTGAACATGAGAAACCATACCGGAGCAGAATGCGTCAAACAGAGTTTAATGGAATCTCCTTCAGGACCAGCCCATATGTGAAAAGAATGAAAATTGTTTATTGTTTCCACTATGACATGTATTTGGTAACCTCTGAAAAAAGACTGAACAGTTGCTATCCACTTTCTAGAAAGGCTACTGCTTACTGCTTAATGAAACAACCCTAAGATGTTCTCTGATGTGTTGGCATTTGAGATTAACATTTCATTGTGGGGAAAACATATCTAGGGGAAGAAAAACCCACGGATAATACTTCTACTTTTTTTTTAATAGAATCTTTAAAAGTAAGTTTGAATCTTGAGTCAAATATGATCCATGCCTCCCATCCGGACAGAGTGCCAGCATTGCTTCCCAAGTGATGTCATGTTAAGTATTACAATTTCCTCAAATCAGTGCCTTAAGAATAGCATTGTCTATACAGACAGGATCTGCTCAGGTGCATCTGTACAGCACAGAACAGGTGTGACCACCTGGGTTAGCTAATCAAATGAAACAATAAATAGATATTTGTGGTATTTACTTGATTTAAAAACTTGTAATTCAGCAATGGCTAAACTCTTACACAACTACTCCAAGTTGCAAGCTATGTTGTTTTTCCTAGGATTTTAAAAACATGTAACTATTGCAAACTAGTTAACATGGCTAAAGAATACAGTCCTCAGTGTGACTACAACATAGAGGTCTTTTCAGAATATTGCTGAGCTTTACCCTGACACTCTGCGGCTCACTGACAAATTTAAGCCCTGGAATAAAATGAAGATGAAAAAGAAAAGTCAAAGTTGATACAGTAGAACAGAAAGAGAACAGGAGAGGAAGAGAAGAGAAAGAAAGTGTCCAGAAATTTCAGTTTCTTTTTCTTGTAAGCAACAAGCACACACAGTGCTCTTTAGGAGTAACATGTACTTTGATGATAAATTGACAGGGGATAATGAAGGAATTCGGGAGGGTTGCATTACTAAAAAAAAAAAAAAAATCACAGTTCAGTTTTCATACAAAAAAATGGACAATTTTCATGATTAAAACATGCATATCTTCCTCTTTCTCTGGTGACAAATCAAACTTTTTAGCACGACAGTTGTAAGAGTTAATATTTACTCTAATAATTAATATATAACGTATAATATATAATAATATGAAATATATAATTCTTTCTTTTTGTCAGGAAAAAAAAAAGCTTTAATTAAAGAGAATGTACCATTAATTAGTTTTCATGCAAGACAGTAAGATGGAGTGGAAAAAGGAGCTACTACTGAAAGAAAGCTGTTGAGAAGTTATGGAACTTCCTAAAGAAGTAGTGTCTGTAGTTTTCAAAACACAATCACAGTTGACAGAAAATCTCACCTCTATTTACCAGAGACTAAGGACTGTGAAAGCACAGGAGATGGTTTAATGTCTTGTCTTTCAGAGTGATCTCTTCACATTCAGAATGAGCAGAAATGCTGAACTGATGTGAGGACATTTTCACTATCACTACTCAATGATTTATATGGTGTTCTGTAGGGAGCTAGATGATTTCTGACTCTCTTGCTCCCAGCCTAGCATTTAAAAAAACCCAACAAAACAGATGATGAGAAAAGAAGTCACAGACAATAAAATCAATCCACTCTGAAAAAACAACTAAAGCATTTCATGACAATGCTTAAATACCTGCATTGTTCACCTCAAAGACATTATAGCAAAGAGAGAATTTTTATTTGATAGCTGACCACTAGGAAAGAATTAAATGTCCTAACTAATGATAAATATAATTCACAATATATAATATAAATATAATAAATATAATGCACAATTGTTGGGGCATGCATGCAAAAGTAATCATAAAGACTACAATGGCTCTCTTGCCAGTGGTTCAGCAGCATTCAGCTCTGGGATCCCCAACATAACTAGGATGCAGAGCTGTTGGAATGCATCCAGAGGAGGGCCACAAAGATGATCAGAGTCCTGGAGCACCTCTCCAGGGAAACACAGGCTGGGAGAGCTGGGCTTTTTCAGCCTGGAGAAAAGAGAGCTCCAGGGAGACTTTCAGTATAAAAATGGGCCTACAAAAAATCTGGAGAGGGACTCTTAATAAGAGCAGTGTTTGTGGAAGTATTCAGGGCCAGGATGGGCAGGCATTGGAGCAACCTCATCTTGTGGATGGTATTACTACTTGTGGCAGGTGGTAGGCACTAGATGATCAACCCAAATCATTCTATGATTCCATGATTCAGATCTCAGTCTTTCAGCAAAGCAATTCCTCCTGCAGTTCTTATCTACACTCAATCTGAACATAGGAATAAGGAGAAAATAAAAATATGCTAAACAAAAATGGATGAAATTTAAAGAACAAGCAGGGTAAGAAGATGGTCTCATTTCTATCCTATCTATTGCTTTTGTATCAATTACAGAAGGAACATCCCAAAGCCTTCACTTAGGGAATAAGCTTCAGCTATGCACCATCACCAGATGGGACCAGCAATTCTCTGTTGACTCAACTCTGAGTCATTTTTTATTGGGTTTCAGCCGACATTAACTTTACATCATATTCACCTGAAGGAGGAGCCTCTGCCCGAAGGAACCTAATGATGTCTTTCAATAGCAATAAATAAATGGACTGCTTGAAAGCATTCTCAAGTTAGCATTACTTTTCTCCTGCTAAGTCTACTGATTATGGCATTTTACCATTAATTGAAAACTTTTAAGTCCTTAAAACCAGCTTCTAATCTGCGTCTGAACTGCAGAAGTTCCCCAGAATTGCCTCAATATCAAACTAGCTTCACTTTGCAGTCAAAACACTCACAAAGAGCAAGATTTCTATTTCTGTTTGTAAATTCCTTCCCTGGCAATAAGCTTTCAGGAGTGACCAAGACTTACTCTCCAATTTTCAGCTGAAAAGATTGACCTGGACATTTCAATTTCCACAGGGTTATTGTTCATGGCTTGCAAAAATATAAGAATATAACATTAATTAGATTTCCAGGTACTGAGCAGTATGGCTTCTTTCTGAATTTCATTTTATAAGTATTTGAGGCAATAAAATTCAGAAATAACTTATTTAAGAAAGCCATACAAGGCAAACTAGCTTATATGTATTAATCCCTTATGAGAAAACTTCTCCATACCATCATATTAAATATTTAAAATCTCTTCTCCATGATGAATTTGCATCAGGTCCAATGTATTAAATATCATTACTGAGAGTTTCTCAGCAAAATTCAACAAATTGGTTTGCACTTTCTCATCTATTCTTAGTCTTGTTTATTTTATCTACATGTACATGCCTACAAATCTGAACATACTCTATCAACTAGGCTAGTATCTACAGGAGACATACAAAGCTAGCTTCAGAGTGAATTTTTAATAATTTCTTTTTAAGGCTGAGAACAGAATGGATCAAACATTGAATATGCTATAATTTTCCAAGATCTTCTGGTAGTTTTTCTGACTCTGAAGTAAAAAAATAAGTTATTTCTCACTCTGCAGCTTTTGATCTTCAGAAATACGAAATTCTTCTTGAGATGAGAGCTATTCTGTTACTGGATGACCAAAAAAAAAACCAAAACAAACCAACAGCTAACCTAAAATAATAGGCCCAACAACCTAGAAGCATGTCTTTTCTCTTTTCATAAATATGATATATTAAAGTCATTAATCATTACATTTAGCTGTTCTTTAAAGCATATGGGTTCCCATTTTTATTTCAGAAATGGAGGAGAGATAACCCAGTTTCTTCTGATTAATTTTATATTCTTCTTTTAGAACATATGGAGAATACTACAAAAGTTATTCTACAGTCCTAGTGGCTTCCTGAAACTTTTAATTCTAGGTATGAGAAAGTGGTCACTCTACCTTTCATAACATTATGAATATAATGTAGAACAAGTAAATATCTCCTGACAATTCCCTTTGAATCATAGAATCATAGAATAGTTAGGGTTGGAAAGGACCTCAAGATCATCTAGTTCCAACTCTCCTGCCAGGGCAGGGACACCTCCCACTAAACCATGCCACCCAAGGCTATGTCCAACCCGGCCTTGAACACCACCAGCGATGGAGCATTCACAACTTCCCTGGGAAACCCATTCCAGTGCCTCACCTCCCTCACAGTAAAGAATTTCTTCCTCAGACCCAATCTAAACTTCCCCTGTTTAAGTTTGAACCCATTACTCCTTCTTCTCTCACTACAGTCCCTAATGAAGAATTCCTCCCAGCATCCCTATAGGCCCCACTTCAGATACGGGAAGGCTGCTATGAGGTCTCCATGCATCCTTCTCTTCTCCAGGCTGAACAGCCCCAACTTTATCAGCCTGTCTTCATATGGGAGGTGCTCCAGTTCCCTGATTCTCCTCATGGCCCTCCTCTGGACTTGTTCCAACAGTTTCATGTCCTTTTTATGTTGAAACACCAGAACTGCATACAATATTTCAAGTGAGGTCTCACAAGAGCAGAGTAGAGGGGCAGGATCACTGCCTTCTCCCTGCTGGTCATGTTCCTTTTGATGCAGCCCAGGATACTGTTGGCTTTCTGGGCTGTGAGCGCACACTGCCAGCTCATGTTAATTTTCTCATCAACCAACACCCCTATATCCTGCTCCGCAGGGCTGCTCTCTTCCTGCCAGCTTGGACCATGGCATAGCATGCAAGAAAGACTCTGCAAGCAACATGTTGCCAAGCAACATGTTGCCAAAACTTGCAGTTCTGAAGTAATTTTTAGATTATAAGAATATGCACTAATAATAATTTTTCATGTCCTTTGAAATATAACGTGTCTCTGAAAGTGCACCCACACACATGCTGTCTTGATCAGTTATAAATATTTAAATAGGACATTACCTTGTTATATTTTTTTTATTTTAATGTTGAACAATGTGCACAGAAATTTATAATAACATAAGTTAAAAATACGTCTTCTAAAGTAATGCCAAACAAAATCTAAATCATGTTTACTATGGGATATTTTCGGCTCACTTCTCTTCAGGTTACTAAGGAAGCCTTGTTTATATAAGTTTAAATTTTATTTTTTATATATTTAGATTTTTTTGGTAAAGAATTCCTCACTAAAAGAATGGTATTAAGTTTGAGGGGAGAAGAGGGTCTATTCTATTTTTTTATTTATATTAAAAGTTTTAAAATGTAGTGACACTGTGTAGAATTTTATTTTGGCTTAGACAATATGTTTTTGCATTCAAAACACAATCTATTTTTTTTCTGTCCTAACACCACTCTGCTGATCTGTATCAGGACCCATTAGCTCTCAGCTCTCTACAGGTACATAGAAAATGGAACACATACCAGTTTTGACTGACCTATTCAACACCATTGCTTTGTGACAGTCAGAGGTGGAACATACACAGAGAAATAGATATTAAAATAGAAATAGTATAGAGAAGTACATTCAATTTAACCCATTGCTATCTTGCTTAGGTTCTAAGAGAAATTATATGGTTTTGTTTTCTCATATTTGAAACAGTTTTCAATAAGATGTAGTTTTATGACTTTGCAAATGGCTACTACTGCGTTAACTACAAGTGTTCTAAGAGAGATATGAGAAATTCTACAGTATCTTTCCTGCAAAAACTGGCAGAAACTGGAATAACTTTCTAACCCAGAGGTTTCATAGCATAGAAAGTTTCCAGAAAATGACTTCACATTGTATCACTGACTGAGAGGCTTTGAGTAATAAGTTCTGCTACATCTTTAATTAATTGACATGATCAGGTTCATTGGTTGTCACAGAGCTCTGAAAGTTTTTTCAAGGTGTTTTCTGGGTAGAGATTTAATTTTGGACAGGACAGGACTAATGATCAAGAAAGACATGTCAAAACATTTAAATATAATAAATAATAAAGTTGGAATAGTAACATTTTACACCTGCACTGAATATCACTAATGGCTACAATAGAAAAATATTCCTGCAAAGAACTCGTTGAGCTGAGTTCCCTATTGAATTAGGCAATTGTATCATACATGTCTTTTAGGATGACTGAACTATCTAGCAGCAAGTTTATTGTTTTTTTGGATTTGTTCCCACTGCTCCAGTGGGAAACAGCATCCTTCTGCTCTGAGGGTTAAGATTTCACTGTGCTTTTAAACAGCTTTTACTTCAAACTAGAGCAGGCTACAGATACACACCCAGCATCCTGGGATACCCCAGCTGACATCCTGTACCTCAGTTACACACCTGAGGGTCAGTGTTTTCCTTCAAAGTTTGTTCTAACACAGGACCAAGTTATTGGAGTAGCTCACTGTCTTCTGTCTTGTGAATTCTTCCAGGTTTGCATCTACCTTGAATATTTCATCACCTCATCAGCTGTCTCATTCTGTTCTCAGGTTCAATAACCTGTCCTTTGGTGAAAACAGACTTTTTAATGTGAGGCCATGAGTAAACATCTGCAGCCCCCTCCTTTTTTTGGGTTTACCACTGACAAGTTTTTGCAGTTCTTTTGCCACTGTCGTGAAACCAAGACAGACACATTTGTGTCCAGTTCAATGCAATGAAGTAATTATCACCTTATCCTGACTTTCTGTGATGTTACTTATTTTCCTGGTCAGGTTCTTTTACATTACTTTAACTCATAAATCCTGATTTCTGTTTCAGTTATTTCATAATCCTTTTGAAGACACAGTCCTTTGTCTTAAGGGCTCTTTCTGCTGTTCCTAAAATAAAATCCAGATGGCTTTTCTACCTGTAACTTGAGGACACCGTTAGTCTTTAAATGCTTTAGAATGGCTGACATTTTCTCAAAGCCTTTTTTGAACTCAAGAGCCTTAATACAATGGGCTCTTCCCTAGGTCTTTTAACCATTTCTCGTTCCCCAACTGTGATGCTGCCGAGGCTCAGCTACTTAGCCTGTAATAACAGAGAAATCCCAAAGAGCCCTCAAACAACCTTCTTAATCCTCTGAATTTTTTGTTCTTAACCCATGACTAAGAGAGGCACTTGGCTGTGTCCAGGCGCACCCACCAACGCACAGAGATGTTTCTTCAACATGCAATTTTCCACTCAGCTTCTCTAAAGTTTCTCTGCCATTTCCCATGCTGGCTTCCCACATCATCCCCCCTCCCTGCTGCCTGCCAGTCTGTTTTCTCCTTAGTCTTCTCTCTTCCTAGCCAGCTCTTGCAGTTTCCTATTGTCCTAAAATATTTTGCTCCTGTCTCTGAGCTGCCAGCTCACTGCTTCTCCTTCTCCCCTAGAGGCTCCCGCAGTTCATAACTGTCCCTCTTTATGTGCTTCTGTGGATGAGGGACAGCAGGGCACCACTGATAGCTTCCATTAAGGGCTTTTTCTCAGTTCCCTAGTGCAGGATTTTCAAGTCAATCATACTTTGTTACAGACTTATTTTTATATTTCTTTTTAATTTTGCTTAACTTGTATATTTCATCGTCATTTTAGTGTAGCTTTTATATGAAAATTATTTACCAGCCTAGCCCTAAGCAGTTTAATTCAAAAATCTCTATTTCAGCCATGAATTGTCATCTTGCTTCCATACTAAGTACAAAGTGTTTTTTCAAACATAATTTTCTGCTTCTCCTGATTTGCACAAGTCCTTCAGTACTGACATCCCAATTAAAACCTTTAGTCCATCACGCTTTTGTCATCCTATATATTTACCTTTGCCCCAGAATTTCTCTTTTCTCCACTTTTGTCCATCTTCCTTTCATTAACAAGAACAGCATCACGGTACTTACTCATTAATCACACCTATTTTCTTTGCAATACTTGGTACTGCACTTTCACAAGCTGAAACACTTGTATCGCTGGCGGTGTTCAAGGGTGAGTTAAACATAGCCTTCGGTGGAATGGTTTAATGTGAGATGTTCCTACCATGGCAGGGGTGTTGGAACTAGATGATCTTGAGGTCCTTTCCAACCCTAACTATTCTATGATTCTACAATTCTATTACTACTCTTTTCACTATTTTTGTTACCTCATTTTTCCTTTTGCCAATCACCTGAATCTTTATTTATGCAACTCTACTTTTACCAGAGTTTTCTATTATTGTGTATTGAAAGAAACCTGGAAGGCATTGGGGATCCAGGCCCAACTGATCCAGAAAACATGTTTTGCATCACCTTGCAAGCTGATTGCTGTACTGGGTTAAATATAGGGCTCAGGTGATAATAAAAGTGATACATGATTCAAAAATTCAGCAGTGATTTGTCACTACTTTACATGCTTTTTTAAATTAGACTAGATTAAGTCTACTTATTCTTTTTTATAATACAGTGTATTTTTGGCAGTAATAATAAAACTATGTTAGGTTATTTCCGTGACTCATTTTCAATAGTAAGATCAAATGAAAGAGACAGACAACTGTGTGGAAGTTTTACCTCTTGTGCTTTCTGAAAGAGATGACTTAATTTCCTTTCCTTCCTGCTATCTCTTCCACCACAAAATACATACAAATATTATACCTTTTTTCTAACTTGTGCCAGAAATAGGAGCTGTTACATTACATCTGTCTACATTAAAGCTTGAGTCATGTGAGATAAACCTGCAGGGCAAAATCCAAGAAGCATGTAGTCTTGTAAGGGAAGTAGAAAACCTGAGAAGTTGCAGTTCAAATCAAGACCAAATGGATTGTGCACAAAAATGACGATCACTTTCTAGGAAATTGGTGTCTGGGGATTTCAAAAACTGTGCAGTGCTAAGAGCTTGGACAAAAACCGCTGAGGAAATTCCCCAAGATTTTCAAGCTCTTGGGGAGATTTCTACGTTCATATGAAACTTGAAAGAAAAACTGCAATGCTAAATATTTGTTCTGAAAAATCTGCAGAGACTGCAGCTGAAAAGGTTTGTTTGTGCACATTATTACTATATTTGGAGATAATCAGTGGACACACAAATGAAATCTTAAACCTTATCTTTTACCAGTTTTGAGATCTCTGGATAAGTGTACTGTGATGATAGTTCCTCCCATTGAGAGCCACAGACAGAACTAACAAAAGAAAAATAGAAAAGAAGTCAGCTTTTCCAAACCACTGTTTGGATAAATTCTCCCACTTTTCCAGGTCTGTTTCCTTTTAGCTCATAGAGATGACCTGCTGACTCCCCTTTTCTTGATGTGATTGGAAATTACTTGTGGACACAATCACAAAGAAAAAAGATGAAGGACCCCTTTTTCATGGGTTCATGGTGTTTTACCTCCTAAAGAAAATGGAATTATTATTTTCTCACAATTCCAGATTTTGCAGCTAATCCAAGTTATTTACAGAGATGTACAGATCAGTGGAAAAGCAAATAAAAAATTTTGGAATAAGGGCTTCAAAGAAATGTTCGAGAGGTGACAGATCTGTTATTGTGACAGCACCCAAGCCAGCTGAGAGATTTTTGATCCAAATTATTTTCAAAGATGCGCTGAGTTTTGAATTAACTTGATGGGTCAGCACACAGAAGTGCAGACATGTTTGCTATTGGCTTGAAATTCATGAGTGGTTTAAGTGCTTGTAAAGAAATATGAGGGCTTTCTGGTTTACTAAAGAAAATAATACTGTCTGCAGGGATGAAAGTAAGTTGTCTTTTTCTAGTCTAACAAGCTGAAAAACCTGTGACATATCAAAGATATTTCATCTTCATTTTGTAGATATCCAAGCAAGCTGACCAAAATTCATTTACATACTAGAGAATATGTTTTGGTCCCAGGATGGTATCCCCAAAAAGACATTTTCATGTAAAAAAGAAAGCATTTGGTGCATCAACTGCTTTTTATTATTTTTATTATTAAAGATGACAAAGGTATTACTAGAAGACTATACGTCTGGAAAACTAGCAGCAAAGTGTTGGTGGATGTTAGTCTATAACATTTTACCATATCAGCACTTTCCAGAGTTTCAGCCAAGTATATATGTAATTGTGTTTTTTGTCCTTGTGTCAGAAATAGTCAAGACCTCCCTTAGCCTTTCCCAGCTCTTATTATAATGCATTATGCAGCTTCTCAACCAACCAAATCATAGTTTAGCTCTGACAGTATGAGTTCATGCAGCTGGAAGGCTTCTGTGCCAGAACTGTTGCAAACACAATGAAATAATTTCTTCTCCAAGTTGCACTCAGAGTGCAAATTGGATAAACTCCTTACCATAGCCATGGTAAAACTTATAAATGCCTAACAAAGATGAATTCTCTACCAACAACAAATTATTTCCAGACTGTCATAACCATTTTGTTACTTGCCAAGTATTTGATATAGGAAATAGTTTGGTTTTTGTATTTCCTCAGGAAAGATGAACCTGTTTTAATTACCTCCAAGTTCTCCAAGTTTTACATATGAAGCAGGAATTTTTTATTTATAACGCAAAATGTCCTGCAAGTGAAATATCTTTCATGTGCCATAGCATTAAGATAGTGTGGAAACGAGCCACAGGCACTTTCTGCCATCAAGAGGGATGTTTTAGAAGGAAATCCAAGTGAACTCAGATTCTTCAGTGGGGAAGATAATTCCATTCAAGATCTATGGGTTATCTATTTACATGAGAGTGTGTATTTCATAAACCAGCCTGCTGCTTTGCGGCCAATTACCCTGGGCTTTATGTTAGTGTTATTTTATAAGTACTGAAGAAAAAAAGACTTTAGAATTGAACTATAACTTTCTCTTTCAAGAAACATTTTTATTTAGAAATATATCTTAGCCTTTTCTACAGGGATTAGTTACAAAACCAAACTATTTTATGGCAGCTACTTAGGTGGGGATCAATAAAACCTATTTTTGTTACCATTGTGTTGATGCAGTAGCAGTTGCTGAATTTGAGTCTCTCTGCCATCCTGAAAATTTAATTTAGAAAACTCCAGCTTGCTGTAAACTATAATGATGCAAGTGAGGGATTTAAGTAAGCATAGACAATACAATGAACATAACCCAACATAATAGAAGGCTGTACACTAAAAGCTTGATTTGTTTGATTTAAAATAAAAAAAAAGAAAACAAAAAAACAGCTCAATAATAGAGTAACTTGTTTCTTTTAAACGCTCTATTTAGATAAGGAATACAATTTCTCAAATTGCTTTGCATTGCATTGGCCTCATCATTAATAGCTATTCCAAATAATTCTGCAAAACAAAAATCCCCATTGTCCAAGGAAAAATTAATTCAATTCCGCTTTACATTATTCATTTGTCAATTACGTGTGACAGCCTTCCAGCTAGAAGTAGAAGGGTTTGTATTAGGGCCTGTTAAATAGCAGACTTCAGAAGCAACTGGCCAGTGTTATCTCTGCAGGCTCTGAAGAATATTTTTCAAGCCCCTGAAAATGCTTACCCTTGTTTCCCGCAGTTTAACAAGAACTTTAGGATCAGAATCTGTGAAGTTTAAACTTTTTATAAATAAATGTCCAGATAGCACCAAAATGAATTTCACAGAACTGAGAAAGAGCAGAACTAATTTAACACAAAGTTTACACTGCCATTTTCGGATTTCTATTACTATTTGGTCTTTAGTTAGTATGGCAGCTTATTGTTCCTTCTTCCATGGGATTCCAAGTCTGATTTATCAGCACACAATGAAGAAAGGAGATGTTCAGTAGACTTTTACTGTCATTTTTCAGTCTACTCAGTCTCATATCATTGTCTGCGGCTGCTCTCTCACTTGCATGCTATTCCATGGCTCACAGCTGACACTGACACAAGCCAAGGAGGTATCCCTGCCTGCTATACCTGTGTCCTTGCAATCACAGGCACTCTCGCCAGTCTGAATAGGACACTGTGAGGAATGTGCCTTCAGAAAAAACACTGGCATTCCCCTACTGAGGATAATATTGTAGTGCCGCCCCTTTAACCAGGAAATAAAAAAAGACCTAAGTGGAAGACCTGAGAAAATTCTGACTTTTTGACTGCCATGCTTTTGTTTGGTGACTGATGATATTTTCGTGAGAGCTGCCTTTTCTTCATTTCTCTTAAAACCATGAAAAACTAAATACTATGAATGAAATAATCTGTGACAAAATTGAAAAGCCTGTTCATATGGAACAATTTACTTAACACCACACAGAAATCTGCATCCCTTCATCTGTACTACCTCTTCAAATAGCTACACCTGCGTCCTATTCCCATGGAAGTCAAAGAGAAATATGGCAAAGTCATTAGCAACCAGAACCCTGCTATATCTGAAGAAAATTATTTAAAAAGCACTTTTATGATGGAAACACTTATGTTACCTCATATAGAGCTTTCACCACATGCATCAATATACCTTTGTTTAAAAAGAGAGTGAACTCTTGTTCATGTAATTCATTCATTGCAGCAGTGCTGAAGTAGATGTAGCAGCCAGCACACTGTAAATTTTAGTTAAGTAATAAAGATGAATGATATTTAATAAAACCCACTGATAACAGCATCAGGAAAAGGAAAGCCAACAGAAAAAAAACCTGCAGCATCTCAACATCCCCATAAATGTGCTAATAAAGGACACTAAGACAAGAAAATAAGAGGAAATAGAATATTCAAGGCAGAAACATTTCTAAATATTCACTAATATGCTTAAAAAAAATCCAGAAGATGCCAGTAGTTACTGAAGCAGGGCAAATCCATTTGCATGTTTCTAATGCAAGCAATTCATGTTCATGGCAGATGTTTGTCAGTCACACCTTACATGCCTCAAAAGAAATACGTTACCCAATTAAACAAAAAATGCACTTAGGGCATCTCTTAGGTCACATCTGGCTAACTAACAGCAGCTGTGCTAGAACAAAGGTAGGTGAGTTCAGTTGTTATGTAAACAGCATCAATCTCCCCTGAAACATTAACATGGAAAATTTGTTAAATTAATTGTGGTTTGGTTTCCTTTTTCTTCTCCTGGAAAAAAATATATGAATTCATTTATCAAGTGACAATAATTTTCAGGTTGGATTTCCTTACCTACTTCCTGATTTAGCCTAATGTAAATTCTCAGGACTGGATTTTTAAACTAAGATGCCTACTTCAGCTGTCTGCAAAGGTGATAAAGGAAAGGAAAAATAAAAAAATAGCAAGCAAAGGTATGGAGCTGTAACTGGAACACAGAGGGCAGCCAGATGAAAAATAATTTCCACCATTACATTTCTTAAAAAGTACAGAAAATAATTTTTGCTTAGCTGTTACTATTAAACTAAGAATGAAATGCAAATGAGAGAGCAAAATTGAAAGTCACAGTCCAACATTTACAGGCTGAGCTTTCAAGTATTAGACTTGCCAAACTTTGATTTCTGCAGCCCATGAACACAGGGAATGCCAGGGTAAGAAAGGGATGCTTTATGTGTTCTCTAATTGCTGAAGTATTCCTTTCAGATAGGCTACATCAGTCAGAAGTTTTATTACAAAACATGAACTCCTGGCCATACTGGCTGCCTAGACTAAAACAACCTCTTCACTTATGACAGCAACAGGGTAAGAAATAATTCAGGGCATCTCTCTCCTCTCTCTTGGGCTTGCATATGAAAAATCTAGGACTACAGGAAGGATAGGAGTTTGTATTTTTTTTTCCATAATGCAACTGCCTATTAGTACTTATTGAACTCTCTCTTCTTCCTATCCCATTTAGGAGAGGAATGAGATAGGAATCTTCACGTAAATTGTCTTATTTCTAATGGCCTCCATCTCTAGTGTAAAGTGGCTGTGCCATGGGTTCAGCAGCAGCAGTCATTTTTCTTTAAGCAGTAGCTGGTGAGCACTGTGTTTTGGATTTTCCACTTGGGAGCAGTGCTGATAACACCAGTGTTTATAGTTATGGCTTGGAGTGTTTAGACTGGCCAAGGACTTTCGGAGT
>JASSUY010016713.1:0-10269 GCA_032466535.1 Forpus xanthops | reverse complement strand
AGAGGGGGGGGGGGGGTGCACAGAACTGTTTGAGGGGCCTCAAACTACGACAGTTTCCCAGGGAAGTTGTGAATGCTTCATCATTGATAGTGTTCAAAGCCAGGTTGGACATAGCCTTGGGTGGCATGGTTTAGTGTGAGGTGTCCCTGCTCCTGGCAGAGGGGTTGGAACTAGATGATTTTAAGGTCCTTTCCAACCCTAATTATTCTATGATTCTATGAAGCAGCCTTCTTACTTCATAAATTCAAAGAGCTTGCAAAATTAATACTTTTGTAATATAATTTTCTTAGACACATGTTCTGAAGGTATTCTTTTGGGGACTGAAATACTCTTGAAATGTAGCTTCCAGAGCAAGCTAGCACAGCAGCTTTTTTCATTGATGTGTTTTGTTTATCACACTTTTGAAATCTGCTCATAGAGTTTAGTCCACTGCAGATCATGAAAATACACAACCAAGGTAAGCCTTTTGGTGGCTCCTGTATTCAGGATTTAGCTCTATTATGCCTCTGCCAAATTACAATTTTTTGGTTTTTTTTTTCAAATTCTGCCAGATACCATTGCCAGATCACATTAACTGTGAGAGGATGGACTCTAAAGTAGCATCTATGCTAGTATATATAATAGCTGACAGATCATTCTTTTTCATAGCAGACAGCTGGCACAGCATGGCTTGTCCTGATAAACTTCCTTATCTTTATACCAGTGTGGCCCCACTAATATTTTTCCCACTGGAAGTGGTACTTGGCCCATGTCAACACCCATGTGCTGGCATTGCAAGAGACCAGTCTACAGACTTGACATTGTGGATTGCAAGACGTTATCACTAGCCCTCTAGCTTTCTAGGTAACACCGCTCCTTAAAAGTGGCGGTTTTGAGTAAGTTCAGAATCTCTGCATATAACTCTGCTAAAGCAGATCTTCATGTCACCTGCAGAATGTCTACTAATAAGCTCATTATCTAGCAAATTTTGCAGTCATTGTCTGCGGATTTCATTGTTATAGTCACAATGTTTATATGATTGCACAGGAAACAGAAACAAATTAAGTAATCTGTGTTTCTCTGTACCAAAATAAATACTAGTCATTTGGTCTTCTAAAGCGACTATTCATGGAAATTAACACCAATTTATTGTGATGCCAGTTTTTATAATATTTATATATTATTGTTCCTGCTTTCCCAAAAAAACCTTGCTTTGCCCTTACCAGATCTGTCCTAACTATAAGCACATGAATCTTCACTTGTGTGCAGTGAAAAATAATCTGACATACTGTTCACCGAATGTAAGGTTTCACTTTAATCCTATTTGATTTTTGAATACTTAACAATTGAAAATGGTTAAGCAATAAAACTGTATAAAGATTATGCTTATGAATATCAAGGGAAAAATAAGCCAAATTAATTTATATTTCCTTTGCCAAAACGTGAGGTTCTCAAACTACTCTGAAATCATAATGAGTTTTAAAAGATATTTGACTACCTATAGGTTTGATTGCTAAGTCTTTGTCTAGGCTTTATTCCAAAGAATAGCTGCAGCTTTGCCTGCACATTCCATGTTCCATAGAATTCGATAAGGAAAGTATGCAAAACAAAGTATATCATCTGGAATTCTCTATCAAGGAAAGCCTAAAGAATAAGATACTGCAGCATATTTTCTAATAAAATATCAATACTTTTAATAATTTTTTTCTCAAGCATCATGAGCAACAAACTACAATCACTGTTAAAATCCTTACAGAAAACTAATAGTTGCAAATCCATCTTTATTCAAAACAAGATAACAATTATGTTAAGACATTCTTTGTCTCTCAAATACTGACATCAAAGAAATGCGAAAAAAAAACGTGGTTTTAAACAAATAATAAAACATAAGATATGCAAACAGTAAGAAAAATAGTTGGAGAGGAAATAAGCTGAAAACTTTTGCCTGTGGGCGATCAAAAAAAATGCTATTTTCCACAGTAATATGAAATATGCTTTAAACAATACCCTAGTTCAATTATTTTTCACCTGTCATCTACTGTCTGTTTCAAACGTTTTTAGTCACTTAACATCCTCTTTTTAATGATGCAAGTACAGGAAGTAATAGCTGAATTTGCATTACCAGATATTCAGCAAAGTTTAGATAGTAAAAACAAATAGAAAACCCAGCAAAAGAGCATATGGAATTGCATTATTTCCCTGTTCCCTCTGGCTGGGATTGAAAGTAAGCTACCCAGTGGCAAGCAACTATATTTTAAACTCAATCTCTCACTTCACCTTTTCATTGAAGAAAGCTATCTTGAACTTATAATTAATATGAGTGCAAATACGTAACTGGGTATTAATTTGGGAAATTACACTATTTCACAGGGCATCTGCATTTACACTGCATTTTCTAGATACAAAATTTTATTGTTCCCTGCACTAGGAATGCAGAGAAAAGTGCAACATTCAAGCTTATATTTTGTCTGTGTTTTTCTAAATTTGCAAACATGGAAATTGTTTTTCTCATTTAAACTAATTCTTGCAATGTTCTGTATTAAAATCTTCAATGTAGATGCAAACTTCAGTCATGTTGTATTTGCAAGCTGGACAACAGAAGTCTTTAATAATGATTTGAAGCTTTCTGCAAAAAGACATGCCTGTAACCAATTCCTCAGGAGCCTCCATAGCCTCTCTTCTTGTGGGGATAAGGCAGGAACTGGAGGGATGCTCAGCGGCTAACATCACAGTGTTGAAATTTCACTCTGTCTGATTACAATTCTCATATATATTCACTCAAAGAATATAACAACTGATTTTGGTTAAGAGATTTCAAAAACAGGATGTGGCATATGCACGCGTCACATCTTAAACAGAAATATAATCATAAACAATGATATTTTCTGCTTTCAGTACCAGTTGAAAGCTATCCTGGCCACATGTAGTTATTTTATTATACATCCAGAATATTTTTAAAATGCATTATTGCTTTACTATTTATAAACCAGTATTGTCTATATGTTGATTTGTAAGCTGACATAATGGACAAACTGAAGATAAAGTAAGTCTGGCAAATTGGCAGAACCTAGATATATGAGGGAAAACTGACATGTAGAATATGCTTAAAATAAGTAAGAATAGGCTGGATTTGAAAATAACCTTGGAAATACAGGGCATCTTAACATATCAAACAGACCTCATTCTATCCAAATATCAATTCTACCATAGGGTTTTCATTACATTTTTTTTCCATTCTTTTAAGAGGGGAAGTGGAGAAAGAAGGAACTGATATTTTATTTAAAGTCACTAAATATATATAACCAAGTAATGCCAGAAGTAGCATGGAAATCATGATGGGTTTGGGGATATGTGAGCCAATGTAGGCAGACGCAATAGCATAATTAGAACGGCTGATACAGTATGACAAATATTGAGAATAGGGAAAATAAGCCACAGGTATACATAGCTCTTTGCAGGATTTTAGAGAGTATGACATATAAATGTTACAAAACCAGTTTCAGATTATGTATTTCCGCCATTCAAATGTCTTCAACAGACAAGGAAAAAGGAAATTATTCCAGTAATTTGAATATTTTCATATAAATACCTACTAGAGTAAATACAATTACATTTAGCGGACCTAAACTTACTAGATAAGAATAGAGTATACTGCCTGACACTCTAAAATGGTAATTTAGGATTAATACCTTATTTAGCAGTGTACATGACAGAGCAGCAGAACAGTATTTCTAATATGAGGATTAATCTTTCAGAGGCCACTCACAAAACCTTTTCCCACTTCTTTCCAGTTTTCCCCATGCTTGTGTGCTATAAGTCACTATGTTAAAATCCATGTTCCTCACATCTTTTGGAGAAACAGTCTTAAATTTCCTGGGAAAATCTTTCATACACTAAATATTCCTTTGCACATTTACAAAAAGTCACCTTTTGCTGCAAGGAATGTTAAAAGCGCCTGCTTCTGTGAAACTCCGCTGCAGATCAAGAGGCAAGTTTCCTAAAAGTGTTAATTACTTATTTGTTCAACCCATTAAACACTGGTTGGAAAAAAAGTTCTGATGATGTCCCATAAGGTTGCCCTCCCTTTCATAAGCTTGTTCATGAAAGCAAGCAGCAGTAACTACAGTCATTGGCAACAATAAGAGTTTTATTAAGTGGTAGGAATCAATCCTTACAAGGACCATTAAAAACATGCTTTATCACATTGCTTCCTTACAGGAATTAGGTCACTTCATTGCAGGAAAGAGATTATAATGAATATCTGATTAATTTCCCTGAAGCTTCAAAACTGTAGTCGCAATGTGAAGGTATTAAAAAACTGTAAATAGAAACACACGATACTTGTCATCTAAGTGGCAGATTGAAATTCCTGTGGTGAATCTTTGCTATATCAGAATACTCTACATTGCGTTTTATCATTACACTGAATGCAAAATGTCTCCTAATTTTTTCAGCATACTCTAAAATTGGAGGTAAGACTTACACTGACTACAGAGGAGCTTGGCATGGACAGAATACAACTATGTAGCAAGAGTTCCTTTTGTTTAAATGCTCTTATTTAGCAGTTCTACCAAAATGGTAACAGGTATTTTTAGTAGGTTTACCTCTTGTTTCCTTCTTCTATGCATCATGTCCTTATCCAAACTTTCATTTTTTGGAAAACTCCAACCAGGTAGACATGTCATTAACCTCAAATATGTAACTTTGTCAGAAACACTTTCTAAACGAAAGATAACTTTGTCATTTCATTAGAAAACTTGCATTAGAGCTCAGAAATGGTTTTATCAGAATCCTCTTTTAATCATCATGCTTGCACAGTCTCCCATCATAACCTCTGATTTGTGGGTTGAGGTTAAAATAATTTCCTTTGCAGGAAATCCTGACACCTGAAGGCTTTGTAATGGCATTCAATTCGTTACTGAATTTTTATGAAGAATTTATGGAAGCATTTTCTTTTCAAGAAAATATGATGGGTTTGGGTTTAGGTGTTTTTTTTTTTTTTTTGGTTGTTGTTTCATTTTGTTTTGTTTTGTTTTGTTTTTTCCTAGAAGTATATTCAGAATATAATTAAATGTTTGTGATGAAATACATGACCTCATACCTTGTTCCTTAAGGGCTTTCCATAACATTTCTTTGGGTTTGACGGGGTTTTGCAGTGGTTTTTTTGTTTTGTTTTGTTTTGGGGTGGGTGCTGGCATTGGGGATTTTGGGTGGATTTTTTTTTTTTGGTTTGGTTTGGTTTGTTTTTTTTTATATTTCAGCTCCTCTTGATTGAAAGGACCTAGATGATCTTGAGGTCCTTTCCAACCCTAACTATTCTATGATTCTATGATTTTACGATATTTAACTCTCACAAGGCAAAAAGGTCATTCCAACAATGAAACATCTGTCTTTTTGCTTCCAAGATTCTACCCTTCCCCTAATAGTTCAGTTATTTTCTAGAGGGATTATTTCTATAGAACATATAATTCAACTCAAGGAGTCTTAAGAATTCATGATGCTTATATTTGTACTTATATCTGATTCACTTAAATACTCTATAAATATAATTTTATACTAAAAATTCTTCTGTGAGACCAGAATTTTTGTGCAAATAGGGTGGAGCTGAGTCCAATTAGTAATAATGCTTTTTGAATGCTGATCCTGGTCCACCTGTACTCCAATATTGCTATATCCAAACAGCTTACTTTGTAGCTAGTCATCATGATACTTTGCATGAGATAGTTAGATGTACTTCATATCTACCAACAATAGACCATACAAATGTACTTTTAGATGCTAAAGGCTAGAGATACCTTCCTGGGACAGAAGTGTTACTCAGATGCCTTCTATTCAGCAAGTAATTTAGAGTCCTGGCCTGTGGGAGGAAGGAAATGTGCCTGACCACAAAGACAGGCTCTAATCAATGACGATATTGGTTATGGAGCAACTCCCTTGACATGCTGACCATCCTCCAAGTTGAATTCCTCCTACATTTTCATACTGCACAAGGAAGACTAAGATGTCTCATGTCGTAACACAGAATAGTAATGCAAAGGTGTCCATAATGTGCACAGAACAGAAAGGAGGGCTGCTGTAATAGCCAAGTGTTGTACTCAAGTTAATAAACATAATCTTCTGCTAAGATAAATGGAGTTTACATTCAAAATCCATGCAGACTTAAAAGAACTTCTGTGACTATTTTTCCATTTTTTAAAAAAAAAAAGTTCTCCTTTCCTGCAAAACTACTAAAAAATCTCACACTATTTTAAAATAGAGATGCTCCAAAATTGAAATATTTTCAAATTACTGTTCTAGTGCTTCATGGGAATTGTTATTCCGAGCTCTTGCGCTCTGTGCTAGGATGAGATTTTCTGTCATTATTATATCATAGTTATTGCCTGCTACTGCTACAAATTTTTTCTCCTACCTCATGGCAACAGTAGTAGAAATATAACACACAAAAATGTTAATAAGAGAATGGTCTTTACTTACCCGATTCTGTCTGTATTTTGATTAGTATTACACACAGTAATACTTCAACATTTTATAAGGAATTCTTAAGTTGATGGGACATTTTCCCCCAAATGTTAAATTTTTTATTATAATTTCTAATATTAAAAATAATAATGTATAGACAAACTTAATTCTTTCAATTAAAGTATCCATGAAAAGTTGACTTTCTATAGCTCAGATGTTAACAAATCATTAAATGTGAACGTGCAATGACCACTAAAACTGTGTCCTCCAAAACTGCTATTATTAACTGTCATATTTGCAATCGTAATTGCTAGCTCAAAGATCATAAGGAGCAATGCAAATATCCCAGAAAAGAGCACACGAATCAATAATTAAAAAATATATCTAGGTCAAATCAGAAACTGGAAAAGATCATGATTTTCTGCTTCTTTCTTGGAATTTCTTATAATAAATCTCTTTCTTAGAACTGAGTAATGTGTTTTGGGAAAAAGGAAACACATTCTATGAAATATCGACAAAGACCAGTATGTATGTGTCTGTGTGTGTATTATGTGTGTGCACTAAATGAAGAACAATAGCAGATTAGAGATTATCCTGAAACCAGATAAGAATATTTTGCTTGCAGCAAATTGAATTAAATTAATGAATATGCAAATCAGACTATTATTATGTAAATTGCAGCTTCAATATTTTGCTTGGTGGATAATCATTGCAATACTTTAATTTAAAAATTACAGTGGTCTAAGTATCATATATTTTAAGAGGGAATCGCTTCATAGTACATAAAAACTTGGGGGAATATTATTTCTTTATCACATTCTGTCCCACAGGCACCTCACTCACAGACCCAACCACAAACCAAATGCTGTTACAAGAAATGAGTGGAAATGCTGTACAAGACGTTTACATTTCCTTTTAAGACACATTTCTTTTAGCCTCATTCATAATGAAAAATGTCCCATGAAATAAATCTGTGCAAAAGTCAAATTTTGTCACTTTCTTTCCAGTAAATCCTCACTCAGTCAAACACTTTTTCTCTCTCTCACACATGGAAACAAATACACATGGCCTCTTTTTCACATTCCTTCTTGAATGAGAAATAGAAATGCTAACAATGGAGCAGATGTTTTACCAGGTTTTCTTTATTCTATTGAAATCCAATTTACCTAATCATCAAGTCTCTTCAAATATTTTCATAACAAAATTAGTGAATCTTCATAATACCACTGAGAGCAGTTCATCTAAGTATTGTCATTTAATTTCTCATATGGAAGAATTTAACATTGCCAGATTGTGCTAGGGTAATGAAGGACAATCTTCGGGCATTACAAAAATAGCTATAAGCAACATTTGTGTAAAGTTGCAATAGCAGTCTTATTCACCTTGAGAATTGCGCAGTTGCAGTTTGCATGCGACAGACCTTCGCTGTTAAATGGTTACAAAGGTGGAACTGGCCTTTCTGCTTTTCAGTGATGTTCCAGGCAAATCCTATTAGCAAATTTCATGCTGCTAATCACTTGGAGACATCAACATATCAGTGCCTACTAGCCTTTTAATGACAGTTTCAGTGTTAATTAATATCATGGTATAGGAACACAGAGGGAAGGCTGTTGTCTAGTACCCAAAAGCAATGCTAAGGAAAGCCCTTATTGGTAATTCGATGTTACATGCACAAACTTTCAGATTTTATGGGAACAAATTCTACATCACTTCCAAATTCCCTTCTTTTAACTCACTTTTATCTAGAAATGATAAGGAATGCTTGCCTTTCTCCTTTTTCATAGGAATAGTGTGAACAAAAGTACTGAAACATCAAGAAAGTATGATAGTCTTAAGATGGAAAACAGAAAATTTCTCAGACCTGAAAGTGCCTATAGGATCTTTTCTGCAATTTGTAGGGTAGTTTTCTGACAAAAGATTAAAAAAGCCCAAAATGTCAGCAAACCAAGCAAACAAGAAATAAACCTAACACAAAAGAAGCAAAATGAGAAAGAAATGCCCCCATATTGCAATCTGCATATTAGAATTCTGCAGAATGTCTTGATATGTTGCCCCATATAGTGCAAAATCATCCTGCACACAGCTGATAGGCTCACGCTGAACAAACTGATAGTGCAGTTGACAGCAGCTGTCAACATAGCATGTTAGGGAAAACAAAAGGAGGGCTGCAGAAACAAAAAGCCAGTCATACTTTTCTTTCTCCTGTCTCATATACACTATATGGAATCTGCCTGGATTCTGCACCTTGGAATGGTGTGTGGAAATTGCAAGAGTTCCAGCTCTAAGGCTACACCTTGCCCTCCCTGTCCTTACAGCAATAGTGGCAAGCATATGGCTCAAATGGAAAGAACAAATATTCTTAAGAATAGGAACATGTACTGTATAGCTCTTCTTATTTTTAATTAACATCCAAAATATTACAAAATATTTTATACTCCTTTGCATAATATTTTATCTTATATCAGATGTGCAACAGGAAATTTGGAATGAGCTCTATGTTATTTCCTTCACAATTTGCCCTGGAAGCCAGGAAAATTAACAAACTATCCATCATAGAGGAGGATATGTAAACTGTCAGTATATGGCTTGGTTTAAAGATGCTCTCAGCAGTGGTACTAGAATGTCTTATGTAGTTTTTTATTGTCCAGACTACTAAAGTTCATTTTTAAAAGGAAAAACAATGCCATTTCAGCCAAGATGCCTGTTAAGAGTGTGAATTTACTGTGTAAATTCCTACTTAGCAAACTGGCTGCAGGGTATTTATTGTACAAGTTGAGGTCAACAAGAACATTGTGAGTTTTGGATGAAGGACAAATATGGTTATTGAAAGTGAATTTGTATTTGCATACTTAAACATCAAGGAAAAAAGAGTTTGCAAAAAGAGATTGAAATTTTTTGTTGATAAATCACTCTTCCAATTAACTAGTCTGAATAAAGTGTTGACTGGTCACTGCATTCCTTGAGACATGAGGCAGAGATTTTGTTATGAAGTGGTTTAAGATAGCTACCAGTAGCTTTAAAAAGAAAGAAAGATGTGCTTTCCAGCAGCAATTAGCCCTGATTAATAGGAAGTTTGCCCACATATTATTAAAATAAAGGTTCTGACATTGTTTCAAGAAAGAAGAGAGAACATTAAGATCTAGATATCCTCTGTTGCTGCTAATGCTTTTAACTAGCAGATGATGCCTGAAGGTCAGGTGAGTTTTCAGGGAGAAATGCAGGATGGACCAGAGTAATCAGAGAGGTAAGAGAATAATCAGTATATGATTGAGATTAATGTAGGAAAGATAATCAGTAGTTTCTGAATCTCCGGAAAAGTGTTGACCTCCACAGCAGGGATTGGATTTTACTCAAGAAGCTAAAAGGCAAACAGAAAAAGTAATGACTACTCAGAGATGATGTGAAGGGAATTAATCATAAACAAACTAAAAGAAGCATAACTCTAGAAGGGTAAAGTATGGACCATAAAATATTAGCAAAAAAAAAAGGCAATTTTTTTAATTTTAATATACAATATAAAAAAATAGAAATAGCAGGGAAAAAATGTAAGCTAGTTTTTCACTTCTATGTAAAAGTGGAAGGCAACGTGGCCCAGCAAATGTATGTGACATATAAATAATGAGGAAACCAAAAGATAACATCAGACTTCAACATTATATATTCAGCCAAAAATTATCATTTAAGTTTAAAATATTTAATAGAGAGAGCGCTGCTTTCAGTTCAGTTCTCTACATACACTTCCTGTATACCTTCTCAGGTCACTATAATTAAGATTTTCAAAGGTGCTTTAACACCCTGTCGTGGTTTGAGGCCCCTCAAACAGTTCTGTGG